>BQNB010058294.1:0-17143 GCA_026074375.1 Tanacetum coccineum
TCTTTCTATTTCTTTACTAAAAGGGTCATACATTAGAAACTTGTGTAAAGTATAATTTTGTGCATAAAGGGCGCTAAATCATTATATTCTAATACATATGTTTAACAAAAAAGTGATTTTGGGCCTAACTGATCTGACAATCTGATGCCTAATGGCATGGCCATTTGGCCATCTCTATATTACAGTTAGGTATCAACTGATTAGCTGATCTGTGTCCACATTACAGACTCCTATCCTGTGCAACGACTGCAACAATACTAGCAAAACAGCTTTTCACATTCTTGGCCACAAGTGCTGCCACTGTAACTCTTACAATACCCGAAGGATTGGATCAACCAACGACTCAATGGAGAGACAGATTTAAACCCCAAGACATATTGCCATAATTCACATAGCTAGATTGGCTGATCGATAGATATATTTCCGCTAGATGGCACAAGTTTACTCAATAGCATGCTTGCTTAGTACCTGGATTCATAAAGTTTGCCATTTGCATGCCGTAGACTTGTTGTAAGGTTGCATTTTGTTTTGAAGAGAGTGAAATTTCTCCTCTAGATTGAAAAACCCACATGGATTGTGACGGGATCTTTCTTTGAATGTTGAATGAACTCATTCAGTGATAGAACCCTCTTTTTGTAAAGACCGGAATTCTGCAACCTTAACCATTGAGCCAAAAACTTTTTGGTGCTTAGATTGAAGCAAGGGGGGTGAAACATGGTCCGGTTGAGCATGTTGAGTTTTACTACTCTTTTTGTAGAGATTGGAGCTCGCAACCTTCACCATTTACAAAAAGTTATTAGTTCCTGGCTTAGTACGCACAACTTGAAAACAATATCGTTTGAATTCTTGATAAATAATAGTATGTCAGATTTACAATAGAATGAATAAATATATGTTTTATTGATGTGTCAATGACCTAGAAGACCTCTATATAGTCATTAACATCAATAGCATAGTGTACAAAGAGGAATGTTACTACAATACCATAGTATCTAACACATGACAATCAGATTGCAACAACTTGCTACGTGACTACTTGAACCTTTTCTGTTTGTTATTGGATTAGGATATTTTTTAGGATGTTTATATTTTATATTCGGTACTTTTTCTCGGCAATTTTTTTAGGATATTGATAGAACAAGACATTTTTTTATCGTTTTTTTATTTCGTATATTTGGTCATTTACTTGACTTGTCAAACTTTATATGTTACACACAGTGAAATACCCTAATATTTTGTATACCATAATTTACCTGGACCTTAGTTCGAGAGGGGGGGGGGGATCAAGATCATTCCATCAATTCATAAACCCTAACAGCGATCTCCCCTTAAACATTTCAAAAACAATTCGATCATTTGCCTTAAACTGATCGAAATCCACTCCTTAATTGTGTCTACTACTTGTTTATCTCTGATTAATGTGTGGTGATAAGTTATTCTTGATCAAGATAAGTGTTAATACAAAGTACGGTTTGTTTTTTTGTTTTGTTTTCATTTTATCATCGCTGTTTAGTTTTTTCCTTCATCTTTAATCGTTCTTTCCTATATCGCGAATCTATTCATGGAAGGGCGGCTATGCTTTGTTTTGTAAATATCTCCTTAGTCCAGCTAAGGGATTCGAAAAAAGATTACGTAGAACTTTTTTGTTAACTGTGACGTTTATTTTTGTATCATTCCGTTAGGGTTTTTTAGGGTTTCGGTTTGAATTCTGACTATGGATCAACGATCTAAGCGTGCTGTTGAGGCATTGTTGAGGGCTAATCATGGGGCTAATACTGATGTATTAAGGCATAGTTTGAGGGCTTTATGTTCCCAGCGCAATGATCATAAGCCAAACAGGGTGCTTCATTGAATGGGGGTAATTTGCAAGTACTCATGGTGTTGATGCTATGTCAAACTCAAATCCAGGTAATGAGACTATTCTGAGTGGTACTGATCATGTTACACATGTTGAAACCGATACGGATTGCATTCAAAAACACGAACAAGTTATTGCGGATAATTTCTTATTCAAAATATTGACGATGTTGCTAAGTTTTTTGGTGTGCCCCTTTCTTCTCTCAGAGATTGATGATTTCACTATAGAACTTGAAGCAGGTAATAATCAATTGTGGCTTGGTCAACTTATGGTAATATACGTAAGCAGGATTTGTGAATCCTTATTGTTGAAAAATGTAATAACCTATTGGAATTGCAAAAGAAAGCCACAATGGTTGAAAATAATGAGGTTTCGCTTGATGACCCTATTGTTAAAATTGTTGATGTCAATGATAAACCAAGCTCCTATGTTAGTGCAGCGGGAGGGTCAAAAACTGAACCAATGAAACCAAAGGCTAACCATCCATTCTTGGTCCGTAATCATCTATAACGAGTGTGAAGGTGCTAGCGTCATTATAATCCTAGAAATAATGTTAAACGGTAGTTCTCGAATGGCTAAATCTTTGTATGGTTTAATTTTATTGGATAGAAAAACGAATTGAGCTTTTCCGGTTGTGGAATATTTTGTTCGAAATAACTGGGGTAAGTATGGTCTAACAAGAATAATGATGAACTCCAAAGGTTTCTTCTTCTTTCAATTCAAAACTACTAAAGGGTTGGAAGATGTGCTTGAGAACGGCCAGTATGATCCTAATATCCCTATCCATTTTGAAAAAGATGGAATATGAGCACGCGCTTATGTAAGGATGAATTGACCCGTATTCCTGTGTGATATATAAATCATTATTATTTATTTGGTACCAGTGGGTGTCGCGAGTAAGCTTTGTCTGTAAAAATGAAAATTTAATTTCAACGTTCGCGTTATTAAATAAACGCTTTTATATAAAATATTAACTAATTTATTAACTATTTTTATTTAATAAAAAGTGGTAATTAAATATAATTTAATTATTTTTGTGTCTGTACGCGTTGTTCTCGCTTTAAAAATTTTGCGAGGCTGTTTCAGCCCTCTTCTGCTTGTTCTCAAGTCTCGAGCAAAACTAAAAAGTTGTCTGAAATATCGTTTTATATCAAATTGATTTAGAGTCCGAGTTGTGAAAACATGATTTAGTGGTTCGTTTTTGATAAATCAACTATGAATTAATATATATCTCTTTCGTTTTGGAATCAAATAAGTCAAAAGTAACTTTGTACACGTCGTGTGTAATAATAAATATGATTTATTTTTAAAAATTACGTTCCGAAAATTTTACCGGCCACGCGGTAATTGCTTTTATTAGACAATAAAACGTCAAAAGTCAAAAAGTCAATTCGGACCCAAAAAGTCAAAGGGTAAAATCGTCATTTAAAATTTCGAAAATTCCCGGATGTTACAACGGTTAACTCTCCTAATCAAGATAATATCACCTCTTCAAATTCTTTTGCTGCCTTGAATGAAGATGTTGAGGAAGGAGAAATTGAAAATGTTTTTGATGAAACGGCTAATCTTTTTAATTCAAAAACCGGTGGAAGATCTTCTTTCATGGCTGATGTTGGTTAGTTTGTTTTGTTGAGTCTTTTGTCCTAGTTCATCTAGTTGTTTCTATTGATGTAAGTGTTTATGGCATGTCATAAGCACTAGTTTTAGGTGTTTATCAAGCTTGTTTAGCTTGAGGTTAATGTGGTACTTCAGCCACATTCCATTTGTACTTAACAGTTTCGGTTTTAATATATTTACCGGGGTAACCCTTTACCCAAAAACAAACTTTATATGTTATGTTTCGTACTTTTTTTCGGCAACTTTACCAACTTTATTAATAGGACAAGAGAGTTTGAATGGTTTTATGTTATGTATTTTTGTGTTTTACTACTTTTGATTTATCACACTTTATATTCCTGTTTCGTTTTTTATTTTGCATTTTTATAATAAAAACAAAATCATAGAAAATAATAATAAGAAGAAAAAGTTTAAGGTATTACTATATTGAGCATAAAACGTGTGAAAAAGAATCTCTTGCGAGACTAATGGAACATCATATTATACAAAATTTATGAAGGTAAATTAATAAATATTTAAAGGAATATTCTTAGTCAAGATGTTCGTGCAAGTTCTAGCTTTGAAATCGTAATCGTATGGCCCCAAAGTATTATTATTACTCGAAAAAGAACAATCATTTCCCATGATGATAATAATAATATCGACAATATCTTATCATGTTACATCAAATCGAAACATCCACAATCTTCCATTTATTTTGGATCATAAAAAATACATTTGTAGAGATACGAGAAAGAACAGTGTCCGTGCATTGTAGCGAGACTATTTTTTTAAAAGGTGATTTGCACACTCCGTTACTTGATTTGCACACTCAAATTATTGTGTCATGACGTTTATACCCTTAACATTTATGTCTCAAATTGCACACTCCACTAAATAATGTATGGATATAAATGTTAAGAGACAAACATTTTAAGTGTGCAAATCAAATTATGGAGTGTGCAAAATCATTTCCCATTTTTTTACGAAGATAATTGATATTTGAATCATCGAACATTAGTAAATGATGATGTGTTTAATTCGTGCTGAACTTTCTGGCAAACGTTAATACACCAACTTAACAATAAAATTCTAAATATATATTTTTTTTCATTTAGTTTTTTTTTAATGTTAAGGTATTTTTTAAAACTATTAGGTGGATTAAGGTGTGTTTTGAATTTTTTTTTCTTTAAAAATATATATTAAATTTTAACATTTTTTATATGCACGTCTAATGCATATCAATATTGAAATTTCAACATTTTTTATAAAATCATATACACGTCTCATGCATATCAATATTGGGTTGGTTTTGTTCGTAATTCAGAGGCTTTTTGTTGGTATATTTTTTATTTTAAAAATCGCTACATATTTAAAAAACGTGTCGTTTTAAACTCCCTTTATGATACAGAGAATGGTATATATAATGGTTTCACTAATAACTATAGTTAAGTTTTAAGAGGTTGAGAAAAAAAAAGTAAAGTGCAAAATGGTTGTGTTATATCTCTAGACCAAACTTTTCCAAATAACATACATCCGTTAGTAAAAATGAGTCATCCTACATTTTTGAGGACGAACGGTGCAAATATTTTGTCAGTTTAAGGGAAAAAACTGAGGCAAAAATACATTAATGTGGTTTGCCAAAAGTCCGTCTCACATCCCTCACGTGACTATCACTTTTTTCCCTTAACTAACAAAATATTTGCATCGTTAATCCTCAGAGATATACGGTGACTCTTTTTTACTAACGGAGAGATGATATTTAAACAAAGTTTGGGTCAGGAATCTGAAACGGACTTTTGATGTGTTTTGCACTTTACTAAATAAAATCAGTTTTTTTTAGACAAAAGAAGAAAAAGACTTGAAACAAAATATGAGTTGGACAGTTCGTTCTACCAACTTGTAATATAAAAAACGGACTAAAAGTGAAACTTTTAAGTTGGTTTTTAATTTTGTCAAATAATTTTCGTGATTCTTTTGTCTGTCACAAGCTTCGTGGGTTGTTCTACCACTTCTTTCACTGTTCTCTTCTTACCAAAAACAACTTATCCTCGGTTTACAAAGTAATGAGCTTAATACTTACGATGGTCGTAATGGTGATCATCAAAAAACCGAAGACATCATTGACATATCAATTTTCTTTCTTCAAGACAACTTAATGATCAATTTAATGTAACAAGAAAAATGATGACACGACCAAAAAGTACTTCACAAAAAATCATTTAAATAAACACACACACAAACATGCCAAGCGACTCGGTCTCATATGAGACCGACTTTTTTTTGTTTGCCCATGAGACGCATCTCCCATAAGGTGGTGTAGGGGAGGACTAGTCTCTCTTGGTGCCACATGGGATGTGGACCGAGTTGGGGACCGACCATTACCATTGGTCTTAGAGGGCAAGGTGCAGTTGCTGTCTATAAGTTATAGGTGCCATCACGTCAACACATATTCTTATAACACACTGTAAACTCCACTCACAAAAAGAAAAAGAATGGAAACATACAAATAATTATATGTGGAAACATACGGATAGCTGTATGCAAGGCCGTCTTTAAAATTTATAAAAAATTTGAGGGCCCTAGACGAAATTAAATAATGAGGCATTTTCAAGAATAAATGTTGTATATAAAGTGTCACCGTTTATAAGATATAATGCAATTAGTTATCTAAACGTTCAACATATTAATCATTTAAGATACTTTCACTAAATATTTTCTTTTCGTGAACTATATGTGTACATATGCATATAACTGTTAAGGAGACAAATTTTAAGGCTTCAAAAATTTTTAAGACCAGATGTATCAAACATAACAGATTGTAGATGCATTGAATATTGATACCTACCGTGACATCTTTTAAAAGTCATCTACAAAAAGTGACATTTTGGGTGGTGTTCGGAGACACGCAAGTTGAGCCGAACACGATTGAATAGTAGTGTAGTACTAAATACTTAGTTTAGTCAAGATGTTGGACTCGAACTCAAACACGCCATGACTTATCAACAAAAACAAGACCATTGTAATTTGGTTATGCATAGTAATTTTATGACATTTAGGTTTACAGATGTTATTTTCAAAAGAATTAGTTTTGCAATAGAAAAAGGATAGTGCGCAACTTGTTGCCCGTCTAACTACCACATTTATGTCATGTCATTCCTAAAAAATATCTTATTTGTTTTAAAAGTCAAGACATTAGTGAATTTCCGACTTGAAGGAGTTAAATGAGTTGGCGAATGAGCTTAAATAAGTAACTTGATACTAGTCAAATGGAAATGATATGAACAATCCTGGAATTATAAGGAAATTCAAAGATTGAACTTGTAAAAACAATCAGGAAATCAAAGAGGAAGAAATGACTTTAAAATTGTATTACGAAACTGAAACAATTAGTTTGTTACAAAGTTGGTTACAGAATTACAAGATGAGAGAATTTGGATTACAAAGATGGTAATGAAATGAAATGTAAAGTATTTAAAGAGAATGGTTTGACACCTTTTTTAGTTAAGTCTGTTATGGGAAGAACACGTGCATCTCACGTGTGTAGTGTAAAAACACCCACACGTGCCCCTCACGTGCCATAACATTTCAAACGTATCAATCCATTCCCCTTAAGATCTTTTTGTCCTCAAAAGACTTAGCATTATCAAATTGAAGAAATCTTGTAATCAACTCATCATATCTTTCCCAAGTGGCTTCATCCTTGTCCCTATTTGACCACTGTACTAAAACACAAACCACATGCTTGTTATTCACTTTTCCCAGTCTTCTGTCCAAGATAGCCACATGAACAACAATTAATTGACCATTGTCATCACATAGGCAACTCTCCCATAGTGCTTACATCCCATTTGCATTCTTTAAGCTGTGAGACATGAAAGACTAGATGTATTAAACTGTGGCTAGGCAATTGCAACCTATACGTAACCTTTCTTATTTTCTCAGTGATTTGGAAGGGTCCAAAGTATTTAGAGCTCAATTTATGGTACTTGCCTTGTCTAACTGTTACTTGTTTGTGTGGCTGAAGTTTGAGAAAGACCTAAGTACCCACTTCAAAACTTCTGTCTGTCCTTTTCTATTAGCCAAACTGACCATTTTGTCTTGAGCCCTCTTCAAATGAAACTTGAGCATGTTCAACACTTGTTCTCTGCCAACATACTTCTGTCCATAGCTTCAACAAAACTTTCTCCAGCTAGATAAGGCAAATGAATGGGTGGCTTCTGTCCATAAACCACCTCAAAAGGAGTTGTATTGATTGAAGTATGGAAATTTGTGTTGTACAAGAATTCTGCCAAAGACAACCATTGCATCCATTCCTTTGGATTTTCCTCAGTCATACACCTTAAGTAACACTCAATGCAGCTGTTTACCACCTCAGATTGACCATCAGTTTGAGGATGATAGGCAGGAGACATCCTCAATTATACTTTAAGAACTTTGAATAGAAATTTCCAAAAATGACTTAGGAATACTTTGTCTTTGACACTCACAATGTTGTTAGGTAACTCATGCAACTTGTACACATTTTCCAGGAATGACTGAGCCACTTGTTGAGCATTAAAAGGGTGATGTAATGGTATGAAATGGGCATACTTGCTCAACCTGTCAACTACTACTAATATGACAGATTTTCCTTGTGACTTTGGTAATCGCTCAATGAAATCCATTGAGATTTCACTCCATATAGTGGCAGGTATAGGTAGAGGTTGAATTAAGCATGGATAAGCACTCAAATCAGGCTTCTGTTTTTGACAAACTACACATTCCCTCACCCATTGTTTGACCATCTTCCTCATCCCCTTCCAAAAAAACAAAGAACTAAGTGTTTGGATAGTCACCTGTACACCAGAATGTTCAACAACTGCATCTCTATGAAAATGAAGGAACAACTATTTTCTTAATTGATCCACATTTCCCACCATTAACTTCCCTTTCCTCCTCAATTGCTCATTTGCCCATGTATATTTACTGTTATCACTTTGATGTCCTTTTATTTTCTAAATTAGTGCTTTCAATGTCTGATTGATAACATCAAATATTTAATACTTTTTAGTATTAATTTTCCCCTAAAAATACCTGCAATTGTCTTATAAATACTTGAATTCGATACTTTTACGGTTATTTTGTTATTTTCAGGTAAAATGCAGGTATGTGAAAAGAAACACGGGAAAAGGACGTAAAAATAAAGAAAACATGGATTCTTATGAGACTTTACGGCGTAATCCCTACGATAGTCTTACGCCGTAAACTATTCAAGGCAAGACACGTCACCCAGCAAGATTACAGCGTAACCTCACGCAAGGTTTACGCCGTAACATTATTATTATAGAAGGATGAGTTTTATGAGTCAGCATTACGGCGTAACGTGGACAATTGATTACGCATAACATCTACAAGATAGAAAGTGCATGTCAGCAGTTTACGGCGTAAACCCCTAAAAGGTTACGTCGTAAACTATTTGAAATCTACAAATAGAGGCCTCATTCAGACAATTCGATATCAACCACTTCACCACAGATCTAAGGGGTGATCAAGGCCTCCAAAGCTCGAAGAATTCCAAAAGAAGTCCAAAGGAGATCACACTTAAACTTACTTTTGTATTTAATCGTTCATAAACTACTTCTATAAGAATTATGAGTTTTCCATCCATGATTATCTTTATTAATTCTTGCTTTGTTGTTACCATGATCGGCTAAGCACTTCAAGTGCTGGCCTAGTCATGAATCTACTATCATTATAATTCTTGTTTTCTGTTAAATCATGGTTTTGTTGGATATCCTTTTGACTATCGTGTAACCCTGGGTTTTGATAGTATTGCGGGTGGTTTAGATCATGTTAATCCTGTTATTAGATTACCATTTGAACATGGGATTAGAATGGTACTAGGAAAGGATGATTATTCCAACCCTAGTGTAGGAACTAACCCTGTTACCGCCTCTATCACTTAACATACTTAAAAAGCATAGGAACTCTATCAGAGAGGGTTAATAATATGTATAGGTTATTAGACTAGTTCTTGGGATAGTTGGGATTAATCACTATGACCTGGTTGCCCTACCTTCGTAACTTTCGGGAGATTCGGGATCGCAGGAATTATAGGGCAAACTAAAGATATCTATTATGGTTTGTCGACTTTAGAAACCACCAATGAGACCATGATGTAACATTGCACAAGAAAACATAGTTATAACGATAGTAATGTAATGGCTAGGCTAGCACGCTTCTCTCTCTGATATCTTCTACTACTATTACTTTTCGCATATTTACTTTTATGTTACTTTCAAAATCAATCTCAAATCACTTTAAAACGTGATACTTTTAATTTAAAACTAATTAACACTTAGCTCTTGCGACGACCTCAGATTTACCATCTCTACACTACTCGCGACCGGGTTCTCTACCTGTTAGTGCGTTTGTAAAGGTAGAACGAGTTTTATAAATTTAAAACTTGGTAAATTAATATTTAAAATAAAAAGCGCATCAAGTTTTTGGCGCCGCTGCCAAGGAGCTAAAAATTAATATTAATTTGATTTCTCGTAATTATTTATGTTTCTCTCTAACTTCTAAATTCTGCAGGAACTATGGCGGGAGTAGACATCAATACTCTCACCATGAAACAATACTTAGCATTGTCACGAGAAAACCAGGCACCGGGCGTGGTTAAACCAGAAATCAGAGGCAATGTTAACTTTGAGATCTAGAGTCAATTCATGCGAGAATTAAGGGAAGACACTTTCTCTGGAAATAAAAATGAGGATGCCCATGATCATGTTGATCGAGTCCTCAACATTGTAAGTTTGTTCAATATTCTTGGAGTATCACAAGACGTAGTACTACTGCGTGTGTTCCCGTTCACTCTTACTGGATCCGCTAAAAGATGGGTGGATAGACTCACCCCAGGAGCTGTCAACACTTGGGACCTCCTTAAAAAGCCTTTATACAAAGGTATTGTCCACCATACAAGACCGCTAAACGACTTGAAGACATCCACAACTTCAAGCAAGAATGCGATGAATCGTTATACCAATCTTGGGAACGGTATAATGATTTGCTATACAAGTGCCTAACCCACGACATAAACAACCATCAAAAGGTAAACATTTTTTATAAATGGTTGAACACTATGAACCTCCAGTTGCTTGATTCGCATGGACCAATTCCTAGGATGACACCAACTCAAGCTCTGACAGCAATATAAACTATGGCCAACCACTCCCAAAAGTGGCATGATGAGACATCAAGCAGGAATGTTAGTAGCAACAGTAATACTGATGGACTTGCTGCAATTGTAAGTAAACTAGATAACTTGGAACGCGATATGAAGAAGCTAAAAGAAAATGTTCATACGATCCAAGTTGGATGTAAAATCTGCGAAGGACCTCACCTTGACAAAGAATGTCCTCTCAACGAGGAATTCAAACAGTTGGAAGAGGTCAAGTATAGAGAATTCGGGCGCTCCGCTCCTTTCAACGGAAGTAATGGAGCCAAGTTTCGTGTAGGTCCACCGGGATACTACACTCGTACTGATAATCGACCACCTTACAGGGAGAAGAGACCAAGCTTAGAAGAGCTTATGAATAAGCATCAGGAAGAATCATCACAAAGAAGCGCCGAAATGAAAGAATGGTTTAAGAAACTCCAAAAAAATGCATAAATTAACACTATGAATCAAAGCGCCTCTCTTAAAAACCGAGAAACCCAAATCGAGCAATTAACCAAAGAACTCAATTCTAGGACAACCTATGTAGCTCATAGCTCATCTACCGAACAATGCAAAGTGGTTAATAATGATCATGAGACGCAACATAGAAAGCTTAACAATAAGGAGGGATGGACGACCAAGGACATACAATGCCAATTGCCACATAAGGAGCTAAATCCAGGGAATTTCACACTTCCCTACACTATTGGTAATTTTAACTTTTATGGTCTGGCTGATTTAGGTGCTAACGTAAATGTTATGCCTAGGAACACATTTGAGCAGTTAAGACTAGCCAATTTGAGGGACACCAATATGCTTGTTGAAATGACAGATATGACAAAGAAGGCACCTATAGGAATAATTGAAAACATCCTAGTTAGAATTAATAAATTTCTATTTCCTTTAGATTTTGTAATTATCGATAAAACCCCTAATGAGACAATAATTCTAGGCAGGCCTTTCTTAGCAACCATTCACGCGGAAATCGATGTTTTTGATAAAAAAATTTCTTTAGGAGTCGATAACGCTAGGGTTAGTTATGATATGGAGAAAAAATATTATAATTTTACAACTCCTACCGAGAAGATTTTTATGATAAAATCTAACCTAGAAAATAGACCTCAATCCCCCGTATGTAGCGATAATCAATCACGAAACCTACCTAATAGGTCGCCTAATGATAGTCAAGGCAGTAAGAATAAGAAAATAAATCTAGATCAACACATCCCTAGGGCACATTTTTGTAAACCTATTAAGCAGACTATCGACAAAAAGACTATAATGTGGCCAACCTGTGACCCAAACAAAAGCATGTGCGATGGGGGGGATGAAATCTACGAGGTATCTAGGGTCGGGAATTTAAGGTTTTGGTACTGCAATTATGATAATAAAAGAAAGAACATAACGGGAATGGGATTATCCTTCCCTGACTACCTTTTGGCAAAATACAGGAAGTATCAAAACAATAGTTTAGTTTAGGGTGATAGATATGCCAAATGGTCCAATGTTAGTCCTACACCAGGAACTTCGTCTCAAGAATCTAACGACCTTAGGCCCAGATTTTATACCTTTAAAGAATGGATGATCCGTGGTTTTTACACTATATATATAATATATAATAAAATATAAAATATATATTAGTCTAAAAACAACAATCAATAAAACCGAGAACACTCCAAAGATTTGGTAAAAGGGGGAATGGTCCTGATGAAGGTTTTGGTGAAAAATGATAGTCAAAAATTCATAAAAAAGGTTATCGGATACTTGTCACATGAAGGATATGAAGAAGAGCTATGGCGAAGTGGAGATGAAAAAACTGACTATGAACCACCTTTTGTGGATATTAAAACTTTTGAAGTAAAAAAGTATTCCTTTAAAAGGGCAGAGTTTTATATGTATAACAAAACAAGATGATGATGCTTTGCCTTTAGGACGAGTAAATGGGGGCAAGATTCAAGGCAATGATTAGAAAGGAGCTGAAGGACAAAGGAATCGCCCACGACAAAAGTGGGCATGAGTCTAACTTAAAGACTCATTAATAAACAAAAGTGCTTGTCGGGAACAACCCTTTTTATCAATAAAATTCCTTTCCTCCACAATTAAGTTGTTTGCATGTTTTTACTATTTGTTTTGCAGTTCTAGTAAGTTAGAAGAGCAACTTTCAAGACCGACTCGACAGATGTAATTATAGTGATAGCTATGCCTTGCGATTTACAGCAGATTATTACGGCGAACCATTAACTGCTCTAGTTATGCCGTAACCTAATCAATTACGACGTAAACCTTCTTATGGTTACGCCATAAACTTATAAACTAAATTTTTTTAAAATACCACATGATTACGGCGTAACCACCGAGTTATGATGTAACCTCTTTCTACAAAACCTTAAAATAAAGTTTTAACGCATTGCTAAACCTTGTATATCTAAATGAACTTTGTGGGTATGTTCTCTGGAAAACCCTCACGAGACTTCACTCGTCCACTTGGGCCACCAAGTGGTTTAAAAGGCTTGTTGCATATGCTAAATGCAACCGTGATTCCTACGAAAATGAGTTAGGTTTGTACGTTTTCTTGTATATTTACTTTTGAGCGAGTTTTTATGCTGTTGGTTTGTTTTAGTGATCACATGGGAAAATGAGCTTGCTTAAGATGGAGATTTTCTGGATTTCTCCACTGGCTTATTACATTTATAATGTTTAGAAGGCAATGGCCCAAGGGAGTATACTTGTGTTTAATTATACCTTCCCGTTTTAATTCCATTCCGCTTAATGTACAATAGGACCTTGTACCAACAAGTGGGTAGAATGGGCGTAGTAATATCACTTGTGAATACTGAGTTTTCTCCATCAGTAATCATTACAAAAAGCCTACAAAATTTGAAGATTCAAGAGATGGTTAACATATTGGTTTCAGGGGAATCTTAATTGACAAAGTGTTTAACCATTAGGATATGTTCATGCACCACTTGAGAGAAAGGTTTTTGATACTACTGCTAAGTCATTATTACTACTACTAGTTTAAGTTTCTACTGCTTAAATTCATTTTTCTTATTATGCGTCATGGAGGGTAATTTAAGTCATTGGAAGGCTGGATTGGTAGTGTGATATATGGTTTGTAGTTGTAAAGATCCAAGTTGCATATCTTCACAAGACCCCTATTGGATAATGACAAAAAGGGGAAGAATATTACAAAGATATGATTTGCAGCTTATTATGTGTGGTGATATGAGCAGGTTATAAAGGAAATCTAAATTAAGGGGAAGTTTGTTTCATTTAGGGAGATCCATGATCTCAACTTTAGGGGAAGCTTTGATTTCATCAGGCTTTATGATGAAGTTCGTGCAAGAAAATTGTTTGTTTTGTCATCATCAAATAGGGAAAGATTGTTGGGAATTATAGATTTGATGAGACAAAAGAACAAAATAATGAAACAAAAGGGATCAAATCGTCTATAATGAAATTCTACAAAGATGGAGAATTCTAGAAGATATGCTTAAAAGATATGAATATTTGGTCAAAGATGTCAAAGATAAAGATTAGGAAAGTTTTAATTAGATTTAATTAGTTTCCTAATACATTAATGATTCCTTTGTAAGCCTTAATATCCCTCTATATAAAGGGTATTAGGTGTGTAGGTTTAAACATCCATCATAGTTAGATCTCTACAATGAGAGTCTAGACACACCAAAGAAAGCGTGTGTGTATTAGTTAGTTTATTAGATAGTTTGTATAGCCTCAAGGATTATGGATCCTTGTTATAGTTTGTAACCATTTATTCTGATCAAATTAATGGAGGCCTGAATGTTTAGTAGTAAAACCTTATTTGATAACTTATTGTTCTTTATTATTCCGCTGCGTATATAAGTTATCTGTAAAACTAATCCTATATGGGCTAAACAATCTCCACAAAGACTTCAGAGGAAGTTTTACAATCCCCTAGGCAGTGTACCTAGTTGTTGCAGTGTAGTATAGGAAAGACTCGAGGGCTGTTATCGTTCTCTAGGGGAATAGGTTAGGAAGGCCTGATCACGGTCTAACAGAATTCTAGGGGCTGAGAGAAGATTCTTTTTGTGTTTTTATATTTATAAGAAAGCAGGTAAATCTATGGTTAGAGATGTTGGTTTGTTTAACTAATAACTAAACTAATTATAATCTATGCTACCGGTGATAACTTTATGATAAACAAATGTAGTTACCTAATCATGCACTACTCCTCAGATTGCTTCTCCTAGATCCATTGCCTTATCACACTTGTGATGATCTGTATAAGTATTTCCTAGGTCATGAACAGATTACACGAAACCGCCGTCTATTTAATATTCCGTTAGGGCAACACACAAGTAAGGTAGTATGAAGACTATTACAAGGCCCCTAAGAGTATATTAAATGCATGTGAAATAACTTAAGAGGGATCAACCCTATTAGGGGTAAGGTAGTATGAAGACTGTTACCGATGGTATCCTTTCTACACTACTCGCATTTCCCTAGACATATCAACAGCGATACAGACAAAAGCTGGTTTTCTAAAGCCCAACGCACACATTCATTAACAAGAAGCAACATCAAAAGGATCTACAACCTAAGTTTCATGCAATCAAAGATAAATACAAAGGAGGGTTTAGCCTCGCGTGTTATAAAGAAAGAAAGAAGATAAATCAATCAAACAACACATAGACATATTGAATGATTAATGATAAAAAAACCTTACTTGATTAAAACATGGATTCAAGGAAATACAATAGGGTTTTGAGGCCCTAAAAAAGACCTACAAAGCTCCTAGAATGACTAGGGTTTGTCTCCTGATAACATAAAATATTTGATACTTTTTAGTGTCAATTCTCCCCTAAAAATACTTGCAATTGTCTTATAAATACTTGAAATCGATACTTTATTGGTATTTCCTTGTTTTCAGTTAAAATGCAAGTATATGACAAGAAACACGGAAAAAGGATGTAAAAATAAAGAAAACGCGGATTCTTACGAAGGTTTACGGCGTAACACCTATAATAGTGTTACGCCATAACATATTCAAGGCAAGACACATCACCTAGCAATATTACATCATAACCATACTAAAGCTTTATGCCGTAACATCATTATTATTGTATGATGAGTCATCCTAGTCAGCGTTACGGTGTAACGTGGCTAATTAGTTACGCCATAATATATTTTATGCCTACAACATAGAAAGCCTCGTCAGCACTTTACGGCGTAAAACTATACAAGGTTATGTCGTAATAAATTCGTAATCTATAAATAGAGGCCTCATTTAGCCACTTTAGCATCATCTATTCCACCAAAGATCCAAGGGGTGACCAAAGCCTCAAAAGCTCGAAGAATTTCACCAGAAGTCCAAGGGAGATCACACTTAACTTACTGTTGTATTTAATCATTTATAAACAACTTCTGTAAGAATTATGAGTTTTCCATCTCATGATTATCTTTATTAATTCTTGCTGTGTTGTTGCTATGAGCGGCTAAGCACTTCAAGTGCTGGCCTAGATATGAATTTACTATCATTATAATGTTTGTTTCTAGTTAAATTATGGTTTTGTTAGATAACCTTTGACTATCGTGTAACCCTGGGTTTTGGTAGTATTACGGGTGGTTTAGATCATGTTAATCTTGTTATTAGATTACCACTTAAATGTGCGATTAGCAGGGTACTATGGTTAGGTGATCATCCCAACCCTAGTGTAGAAACTAACCCTGTTACCACCTCTATCACCTAATATACTTAAAAAGCACATGAACTCTTTTAGAGAGGGTTACTAATCTATATAAGTTATTAGAATAGTTCTTGGGATAGTTAGGATTAATCACTATGACCTGGTTGTCCTACCTTCGTGACTTTTAGGGGATTCGGGATAGCAGGAATTATAGGGCAGACTAAATATATCTATTTAGGTCTGTCGACTTTAGAAACCATCAATGAAAGCATGAAATGCCTAGGTTAGCATGCCTTTCTCCCTGATTACTTCTATCGCTTTTAATTTCCGCGTATTTACTTTCTTGTTAATCTCAAAATCAATCTTAAAACTACTTTAAAAATGTGACACTTCAAATTAAAACTAATTGACACTTAGCTCTTGGGACGACATCGGATTTACCATCTCTACACTACTCACGATCGGGTTCTATACCCGTTAGTGCGTTTGTCAAGTGAATCAGGTTTTATAAATTTAAAACTTGGTAAATAATTATTTAAAATAAAATACGCATCAAGTTTTTGGCGCCGCTGCCAGGGAGCTAAAAATTAGTAATAATTTAAATTTTTGTATATATTGTATTCTTTTGTAAATATATTCTGCTAGTTTTTCTTGTAAGTTTTCAGATATGGGAGATGATGTAGATATCAACGCGCTCACCTTGGAGCATGATGACATCAAATAACGTCTATTTTGTAGAATCATTTATCCTATGTATTTAACCCATTTTGTATAATTATTGCAAAGAATTGTTACTTAATCGTTTATATTTGAGAATTG
>BQNB010058294.1:21424-37814 GCA_026074375.1 Tanacetum coccineum
AATTTAGCCATCCTTTTGAACTTGGAATAGCCTTTGTCTTGAATGAACTTCTTTTTGCTTTACTCACTTCATAAGAGGAACATAGTTGATCCTTGACATATTTCAATTTTGGTAAACCAATCACAACATCCTTCTTTGAAAGCAGGTTGATGTAGTCAAAGTTAAATGAGAAAGTTTTCGATGCCATAACCATGCTTGAGTTGGTGAGGCTTTAGCCATGAAACAGATTGGAGTTGATGAAGTGGTTTCTTGAGGAGAAATTATATAGAGATCAGATCTATGATTACCGGTGAGTAAATCGTTTCCCTGAAGATCTCTAACAAAACAAGTAGATTTTTAGAAAGCAACCTCTAAATTCGCATCATAAAATTGACCAACCAAGTAGAGATTGTGATTGAGGCCTTCGACTTAATAAACCCTGTTGATCGTAATATTTCCTTGAACTAAATCTCCATAGCCAATAATTAGAGCAAATTGATCATTGCCAAAACGAACGGTACCCAGATATTTTTCAACAAAATTGCACAGCAGCTTTAGATTGCCCGGCATGTGCTTTGTGCATCCAGATTCAAACAATGAATAGGATGAGTTGAACAATCTGCAAGAGAATTAGAGGACGATAGAATACTTGACAAATTGGATCCTAAAGTATTTGTGAGTTTCAAGACATTAGTTATTCTAGATGCATTATCTATAGCAAAACTAACTCTCTTTTTCACATTTTCATTCATAACTTTAGGCACCCATTTCATTTTTGTCTTTGGAACCCATTTATATCCTAATGGGCATTGTTTTTCTATTCACCATTTCCACGCCTTACTAGTTTTCTCATACAACATCCTATAGTAACTCTTGGATTTCTAGATAGTGGATTCTAATGCAACTGTTTTCTTATGGGGTGTTGCAATAGATTTGTTCGCTTGACTTTTGGGTTTTCTAGTACTAATAGGCACTACATTAGGCTTCTTGGTTCTAGCATTCACATCATTCAAAAACTTAGAGACACAAGCTTCATGATTCGAATTAAACACACATTTTCCACAAGTAGCACAAACAGCATTAACATTTGAAGTTTTGGACTTTAAACTATTATTACACGCAGTTACAAACTTTGTTTGATTAGAAATACTAGAAATCCTAGGGTGTTCTTCTACTTTAGTCTTCTTAAACTCTACTTGACTATTGTTTGGCACGAACTTATCTTTCGTTTGATTGCTTCTAGGCTGTGGTCTGCTAACATTAGTGTTGTGAGTTACTCCTGTAGATGTAGATACGCGAGGATTAGTATTCCTAGAAGTCTGATTCAACTGTGGTGCTCTAGTTTGTGTGGTATTACTTGCAATTCGATACATGCCTGGTTTAATTACATTTGTGTTTCTTACAGCCTGCATTGCTTTTTGAGGCAAATTCTATGGAGTGACTGGTTTTGATAAACCCTCTGACTCATTAGTTTTTAAAACCAACTTTTTCTTTGCAAAATTGGTTCTCTTGAGAGAGTTTCAAAAAGGAACTGGTTTTCCTAAAACTGATGGTTTTGGAATCCTTTTAGCATTTGGTTGTCGAACAACAGATGGTTTATCAAACTTAGTGTCCACAGATTTTCCTTTGCATTTTTCAATGAGTTTCTTTAACTCACTGATTGCAATGTTCTTGTCTTACAGTTGAGCTTTCAAATCTTGTATTTCCAAATACTGTTCACGTTCCTTTCGAAATACATTTGACGCCTTTTCTTTGCAAACTATGTCATTTTTTAGTTGTTCTTGACATTCTTGTAAAGAGATTTCAAGAGAAATTGAGTGTTTTTCTAATTTAGCAAAACTCCGTAGAAGCTCAGTGTAAATCTCTTTACATACAAATTCAGTTTGTTCAGAAAGCTTTTGTACAAGACAATCACATTCCCTTAATTTATGAAAATATAAGCATTGTAATTCAGTAATCTTATCTAAATCAGATGAAGATTGCAAATAAGAACACATAACATCTTTAGACACACATTCAAACCAAAGATATTACTAGTTCAAAACACTCTCCTTGATTTCATGGGATGATATCACTTTTAGGGAACCAAGAGCTCCATCTTACTAGCCCTAATAGTGAATAGACCATGGGACCTATCCTAGCAATCTACTGTGTCTTTGACTAGTCCTAATAATATATAAAGGTAACAACTAGAAGAGAAACACATACACTTCATACTTTACAAGAAAAACAACACTCGTTTCTCTCCAAAACCCACGGCCAAACTCCCAAACCCTTAAATAATTCACATAATTTATTTTATCAAGTATACAAGTAAGCTAAGATCATATCTAAGGTGATACAAGAAGGTTTGGAAGCTTGGTTAAGCATTTACAAGGGTTAAGCAAGAAAAATACAAGATTAGGGTTTCATAGGAATTAGGATTTTCATTGTATTGGAAGCTTGGGTTTATCATCTAAATTAGGGTTTATATCTTGTTGTTCATCATCACACATCATATTAAGGTTATCTAAAAACCTAATCTCTTTACATTCATGATTTTATGTGTATATAATGGTTATGTAGTGAATCACCATCTAGGAAACTTATTTACTTGTAAAAATGAATTTTTACACTTAATATTGATTTGGTATACTTTTACTTATGGTATATGGATGTTAATATAATATTGGAATGGAAGTATAAGTATTGTACTAGTGTGGTTTATGTATAAAAAGTGTATATAAATAAGTTACCTAAAAAGTGTACTTATTAAAGTTTATGAACAAATAAGTATGTAGACTTATGGATCTTGTGATTCATGGACAATATTTGGTCAAATGATGGACTAAGGACCCAAAGTATGTAAGACTTATGGAGTTAAGTGTTGTAATGGACTTGTAACAAAGTTGCTAAACTAAAAAGTTACAAAAACAAGTTTAAATACATTTTAACAAAAAGATCAAAAAGGGTCTGATCAAATTCGAAAAATAATGTATTTATTTTATATTTTTATAAAATACTACATATGAGGATTCCAAAAATGTAAAAAAACTCGAAAAACCGATTTATAACGAAGGAGATACGCCATTTGTAAGTTATACGATAATAAACGCGTTTATAAAAGAAATTTTATAAAAACTCATTACAAACCACCTCTGATATAAAAGGTTGGATATTTTTCTCAGATAGTACATATTTTTAGGATTCCAAAACATTAAGAATCATAATTTTTTGATCAATAACGAAGGAGTTATGGATTTTTCCGTGTTTACGATAATTAAAGTTTATAAAAATAATTTTATAAACTATGAACAGTAAAAATCACTATTCATCTCAGATACATTTTGGAAAATACATTAGTTAGATAAAACTTTTAATTACGAAGACGTGCTCGAAAGAATCACTAAAATCGGAGTTAAAACGAATAAGATACGACATTTACGAGTTTACGACGATTAATTTTATAAAAGTATATGAACAGTAAAAAGTACTGTTCACCAGAGGACTTAAAATATAAAAATGTAATATTTTGATAACTCGTCTTAATACGAAAGCGTGGACATAAGAAACGTAAGAAACAGACTTAAAACGAGAAAGTTACGCCATTTTTACTAAAGAGATATTTATAAACGTTTTTACTTTATAAATATGATTTCACAAATACAATTAGATGGTGATGTAGCTATATAGAATTATATACGGTATTAGTTATTCAAAGTACTTAGTACTCATACGGCCTATAATTAATTAGGTTGCATTCGGGCGTATTTGTGACGCATTTTCACGCATTTGATTTACATTGTTAACTCATCCACTCAAGGTGAGTTCATAGCCCCACGTTTTACATTTATAATGATTTACAAGTTTTGGGGTGAGAAACATATGCATGTTTTACAATTGGACGCAAGTGGACATTTTACATTACGATTACGTGTTTGCCTAAGTAGTGATAACCTCTGAGCCCACTATCATGAACTGTCAATTACTTGTTGTGCGCGCGAATGTTATAAATAGATCTATTTGGGATTGACATCCCCGTTCGGGTGAGTCATGCTCACTGTGCCGGTATGCCGGACAACGAACGTATACCATGTCGGATTCGGGATGTTGCGGGTTAGAACATCATCACGGGCAATGTTGGCAATTTATATTGCAATTCATACATGTCGAGCTTCAGTGTCATGAGCTTAGGGAAACGTAATTACATTTTATGATGTTTGCATCTGTTGCATTATCATGGGGAAATCTTGCGGTCCTGCATTATACATTTTACAAACCTATGAATTCACCAACATTATTGTTGACATTTTAAGCAATGTTTTCTCAGGAGATCAATGAGGTACACGACCAGGGATACATTGGTGGTCGTTATTTTGGAAGTCGTATGCATTAAAGATTTGGTTGCATTACATTTTGGGGATATATTTTTTATGGGCTAAAATCTTTGTATTTTGAACAATGAACAAGTGAAGTTTCAGACTTATGTAACAACAATTTGTTAAATCCAATGTATCGGTTTTAAACGACTTTTAAATGGTCGTTCTTATATATATCTTGTGCTATTGATCTATGAAGTACCACCCTCAAACCCATATTCCGCTGCGACCCAATTTGGGGGTGTTACATCGGGCCATTTTTAACGTTTCTAGCAGACCTTCCAACATTAGAATTCAGTTTGTCTGTTATGTTATTTTTTTTCCATTTTCTATGTACAACGGCTCTATGTAGTTTTAGAATAAAAGCTAGTTGTTTAGGCCGAAAGAGCAGGTTTAGGGTCTTTTTATTAAGCAGGCCTAAGACCTGTTGTTGCTCTTTTTCGGAGTCAGACTTTACCAAATTAAGAGCAAATGAGAAAATTTGAACACCTACTTAGTCTCCTTGGATAACCAAAATTCGGAGTCAGGCTTTACCAAATTAAGAGCAAATGAGCAAATGCATTAGAGGAGTGAAACAATTATGGCCATTTTTATCAAATCTGTAAGGATTTTTAGTTCTCAGAATTTCTAGAATAACCACAATCCAGGTTGGTCACTGACTTTAAAGAGTAAAATTGATTTAGACAAAACTATACATGAAATTGGTGCTTGGCAACTGAGATTGAATTGAAGATTGGATACGGATAAATCGAAGATGTAAAAGATTGACAATTATGATTATGACCAATTTTAACCCTTTAACCTCTAGTTTTTTTGACACCCTTAACCCGTTATCATCTAATAAAGCACAACTTGATCTCTTTTTGTGGGCGATACAGATAAACCTCTTTGACCATAAATAAGTTGAGGCATTGGGTCATTCTCAAGGCACGCCCAAGAAGAAAAGGGACCTTCTTTACAAAACCTTAAATTGTCACAATATTATAACTGAGCACAACTATGGGAGATACGCTGAATAAGAGATGTAAAATTCAATGTTAAATTTTAATCTCAAGTATAGATGTTCGCGTCTCGTGAATCAGAATGTGATAATTAAAAAAACGTTATCAATATTAAACCCGATGGGTTCAACCAAGAGAATGCATCACGTCTCACAACCTAATTGCCACACCATCAACAACATGGCAGCAACCAAATGCATCGGCTAAAACTTTTTTCGTCAACATGGCCATCATCTTTATCTAGTTCTAAAAGTCACCAAACATGAATGTAAACAATTTTATTCTAAAGCCTAATACACTGATATAGTTCTCCACTGTCAATTTTTTTCTACTTAAATTATTATAATCTTATCCTAGGCATCATAATGTATCAACCATATTATGGTCAACATCCGCCTGCATTCAAGCTGAACTCGAAAAGCTCATCTAATCCCGTAAAAATTACTTTCCAAAACTTTAGAATAACTTACAGTAAATGAAGCTGATAAATTTTGCACATTATCAAAACCATCTACACTAAAGTCCTTTTCGACTTGGGGGTGTTTGGCTAAGCTTATGAGTTGGGCTTATAAAAACACTCCCTAAGCCCCATATAAGCCACTTATTTTGTTTTGGCTTATGAAACATAAGCCCATATGGGCTTATATTTCATAAGCCCCAATTTCTCGCTTATTTTGAGACTTAAGGATTAGTGGCTGCACTTTTTCAACTATGCAAATCCAAACACTATTTCCTAAACATGTAAAGAGAGAATAGAGAGTACCATCAAGGGTTGGGTTTTTTGTTTGCACAAATAAACCGCAACTACATAAGCAAAACCCACAAACCTGCAATCATCATAATCACAAAAAAGATTACCAATTCAATTAAGATACAATAAAATCAAAATAAAAAAACTCAAAAGACCTTTAAAACCTTTGGTGACAACTCTGTTGCGATGGCAACATCAGAAATCCAAGATACAATTGCAATATCTGTTATAACAAACAAAAACAAAGAAGAGTGATTTTGTAAAATAAGTTAATCCTAACACCCCATATAAACCCTTAAAATTATAACATAACCCTAATCTAAAACCATAAAAAAATCAACAAAAACCCTTTTTCTATTGTTACTTGCAATTCATTATTTACTATGTGTGTGTGTGTTTTTTTAACTACGCAACCAGTGGGTTCAATGAGGGAACAAGATCTTGAAAGCTTCTAAGAGAAAGAAGGTGAGGACACGTATGGTGAGAAGGAGGGATGGAATACTGGGAAGACACGTAGCAATCAAGAGGTCGGTGTTACTGTAGCAATCAAGTGAATGCCATTAAAATATTGTTGTTACTGTAGCAATGAGAGTGAGTATTGTAGCATCTGTGAGACAAACTAAAATGGCTTTTAGTATATATAATTTTTTTTTAGAACGGCGAGTTAGTACAATACTATCGTTAGTGAGTCAGAGACTCGACGCATCTGAGTGGGCAGAGCCCAACACAGATTCTTCACCTAAAAGGAAAACTCAGTGAGGCTCGAACCTGAGACCTCATGATAACAACCTCTCCCAAAGCTCCTTAGGAGACCTCATGTTTTGAACCTGTATTATTACATGCACGGAAGTAGGGCCACAAATACAACTCATAATTACAGTATATTTTAAATAAATTTATCTTATGTGTACTTATAAGTCATGTTTTCATTTGATATTTATAATCACGTACATCTACAGATTTTTGATATTACAAATAAATTATTTATCATTATATGTATTTTATTTTTTAACCCGTTTGCACATGTTATCAAACGCGGATCAGATTCACACAATGACCATAAACATAATTTAAATTCATTTAATTAAAAGTTTATATTGTAATATTTAATCTCACTCATATGCCTAATAACATGTAGACGTATGTCGATTGTGATTTTAGTATTACGATTAAATTAATAATAATTATTATAATAATGTTCATAATAATAGCGGCAGTAGTAGTTGTTTATAAAAAAAAGCCTAAAATATACGAGGTTTTTATTATTTAAAACTATGAAAATTAAAGATTTTACATTTCAATGATATCATTATATATAAAATTAACCTCTAATTAAAAGTTAAGTCTCAAGTTAGATTTTAAAAATATGAGGCTGTTGTCAAATATATAACGTTTATTTACAGTTAAATTTGAAACTAAAAGATTAATATTAACCAATTAAAATATTATGTTTATTTACAGTTAAGTTCAAAATTTAAAGAAAAAGAAGATGTTGAGGTTGATATGTAAGTATGAACATATTATTTCTATTAAAAAACAGTTGTTCAAGATGAAGTGAGTCACGTTCATTTTATCGATACAAGCACTTAACACCTCATCCACAACAACTTTGCTAACTATCTTACACTACAAAATATATAACTACAACAGTATGAAAAATGATACCATCATTTTAACTATTTTAAGATGTTTTAAAATAAATATATAATTATTCACTAATAAAAATAGTATTTAGAATTATATATTATCTTTGATCAAAAATATATTTACAAAACTAGATAAAAGTATTAATTAAACGCCAAAGTTTTAAATTATCATTTTAGTACTTTCTCAAAAAACACGACAGTAAAAAATGTACTTTTAAAACAAAGTATTTTTATGTGTTGAACAAATAATTTTGAGATTGAAAAATGTATCACCTGACGTTGCTCTTCATATTTACGCTTTCGATATGTTAAAATTGGCATGGTGTAATCTGAACATTGGTAGTTTAGTATCATTCAATTTAGGTTGGTCACATTGGTAGGTCGATCGATAGGTTGATCTTTTGCCGACTTGATCGCCATTTTTAAAATCCAACATTTCGAGTAGGTCGCGGAGTGAATTTTGAGAGAAGTATGTCTGTCTTCTGCTCGATTAAACTTGTATGTTGGTTTGTGTGTATATTTAATTATTTAAAATGTATTTTAGTAAGATATGTTTTGCTTGGTGTCAGTCGCTTCACTGTGCCAAGTAGGTTGTATGTTAATTGCATGAGAGAAAACTGAGGTGAAAAAAATTGTAGGTCACCCGAGCTCAATATTGTGGATAACTTTACTTATTTCAGTTTGCACTATAAATGGAAGGATAAATCATACACATACATAGGGGTGAGCAAAACGGACCGTCGACCGGATCGAACGTATTTCGGTCCGGTCCTCAGTTCATGCTTTTCATTACATTTGGTCTTCAGTCCGGTCCAGTCCGATCCGGTCTTACAAAAAACCCGACGATTATGCCTTGTAGGACTAGACCGGACCAGACCGACCCGGACCGGTCCAGTCCTCGGTATGGCGTTTTGGACCAATTCGGTCCTCGGTCCGGTCCTTGGGCCGTGCTCAACCCTACACACACATAGAACATAAAAGAAGGAAAAAAAATTGCAAAATAACACTTTACCTCAGCTTTTTACAACATTGTGTTTTTTTTTAAATTAGTAAAGAAAAGTAAAATAACGAGTAAACATTTTTAGCTCAAACTTAAGAGTAAATATTTTACTTTTAAAATCAACTAAATTACAATACTTTTTCAATAATTTTTCATTTCTTTTCCACACAACTTTTCCTGCTTCTCTTATTTTCTTTCTTTTTCTTCTTTAAGTCATACTAAAAAAACAGTATTTACTATTTTCCTTTTCAACATACGTTATATGATAATGGTTGTGTTTGGTGAAACGTAGCAGTAGCAGGAAGCATAAGCAGAAGCAGCAAGCAGTAGCAGTTATCAGTAGTTGTTTGTTAAATAAAAGTGTTTGGTAACGTAGTTGTAACTAGGGGTGTCAGTAGGGTCGGGTTGACCCGACCCGAACCCGATAAGCCTTATCGGGTTGGGTCTTATCGGGTTGGTTTGACCCGAACCCGATAACCCGATAGTGTTATCGGTTCGGGTTAAAAAAATTTGCTATCGGGTCAACCCGATAAGACCCGAAAATGAAATTTCTATTTTTTAAGTTACACTTTTTTAAAAGCCCAATGCCTTTAAGTTACTACTTTCCCTTAGATGGTCTCGGAAGAGCAATGGCATGGCCTTCGAACAACCCTAAGAAAACTGCTCACAAGAAAACAACATGTGGCCTTCTGTATGTATGTGTATTCATATAACATATATAGAGTTAGGATCATTAAGAACCTCAAACATAGAAAAACGACACTGGTATATGTGTAAATATTGCAATCGCGCAGTATTTAAGGTTATTATATGATCCTGACTATATGCAACTCTATAAACTTATTTTAATTTATGGATTGAGCGCGCTTATAATTTATACGTTTGCATGACACAGAATATTAGCTTCAACTTTATCCAAAATTCTTTGATCACGGGAATAACATCGAAGGACGGCAAGAATTTCCACGTTAACGTTATGTCATGCACACATGTAGTATTCGACAACTTCCACATTTTAGCACCCGCAAAAAGTCCCAACACGGATGGAATTCATCTTGGGTGGTCTAAGCATATCACAATCAAGAACTCAATAATACGAACCGGTGATGATTGCATCTCAATAGCCGATATGCATTTTGAAGATCTTACCATGGATAGAGTGGAGGTCCCTATTATTATCGAGCAAGATTATTGCCCTCATGGTGCTAAACAATTTCTTGTTGTAATCATACAGAAACCATCATTGGTTAAGGTTCACAAAGTTATCACTAGGAACGTTAAAGGAACCGCAACTACACCAACAGTTGTGAAGCTTAGATGTAGCATAGCCAACCATGGTTGTGACTCACAGCTAAACAAAGCTAAAAAAAATTGTTGTATAGCATAGCCAACCATGGTTGTGACTCACAGCTAAACAAAGCAAAAAAAAATTGTTGTATAACCCGATAACCCGAACCACCCGACCCGATAAGACCCGAACCCGATAACCCAATTCCTTATCGGGTCGGGTTGCGGGTGAGTTTTTAAAAATCAAAACCCGACATGACCCGATAACCCGACCCGATAACACCCCTAGTTGTAACTGTAATTATAAAGTGTAAAATAACATATTAAGACATACACACATTAACATAAAAAATATTTAAATAATTAAAAGGGGCATATATGTCATTTGAGAGCCAAACGCTAGTGGCTAAATCTAAATGCTTCTTGATGGAGCATTTTGAATAAGATCGGTTCCACACAATTCAACCGCTAGTTGCTCATTGCCAAACAAGCATTATATTTAAACTGCTAGTCGCTAGTTGCCCCAAAACGCTCTCAAACGCTTGGTACCAAACACACCCAATGTCGCATGATAAGAATGTATTTGCATGTGTTTTTTATGTCGAAAAAATTCAAAGAAAAATAAAGTGAGACATGATCTTATGATAATTTACGAAATCAAAGACTAATGTAATGACCAAGCTGTCCTTAACATATACCCAATCCCGCGAGAGCAGAGATTACAAGTTATCATTTTAGACATTACAACAAATCATTACAAACGGTATCGATTTGTCGAATACAAAGTTATTGTATGTCTCAAATTACCAACATATGTCATACCGCACGGGATGAATACCACTCAATAGAACTTATAAGACGTTTGGTTATTAGTTTACAGTTCGCAGAATTCATATTTGAAGTGTCTGATGATCTTACTTTCAAGCGTATACATGGTCGAGTACGTAATGGTCAAGCACGTACTTAAGCTTCACTAACTACAACACCTTATAAAGACAAACTGGATTAAGCTCGTTATGAATTAAAAGTGTTCTTGTAACCCTCGGCTCCAATCTAATACACTAGTTTAAATTCACATCGTTTCTGTTTGCACTTGAAATGGGCACGTACGCGCTACACTAAGGGAAAAAAACTGCAAATCGACACTAAAATTCGACTCTTGTGTCCTTTTAACAGTTGACAAATATAGCTAACAATATGTACAGTTAGCCAACAAACAGAATCAAGAAGAAACTGTAAAAGCCTTTGGCGTAAAGAAATGGTCTAAAAGTATCTTACCTTTGTAGCAGAGAAGCAATACGGTCAACTGAGTGGCCAACAAACGGTTATCTTGCCTTTGTAGCAGAGAAACAGGAAGTTTTATCAAGAAGCTTTGTAGCATAGGGTGCTGTCACTAAAACACTAGGGACGACTGATGACCAAGATTTGCAGTTTAATGGGCTGTTCAAAGTAGTCGATGAGGACCACAAGACACGATAACATGCAGCATGCAGGTTGTCTAAGAGTATCTTACCTTTGTAGCAGAGAAGCAATAAGGTCTATCAAGAAGCTTTGTAGCAGAAAGATGCTGTCACTAAAACACTAAAGACGACTGATGACCAAGACTTGCAGTTTAAACCACAAAACACGAAGACAAGTAGGTAGTCACTAAGAACTTGCAGCTTGAGCAGACGTTCAAAGTATATACTAATAAACCACAAGGCAACAACATACGTGTGTAGTGCAGATATGCAGATACGAAGTAAACCAAATGTTGTTAACCAAAATTTGCGGTGTGAATAGCCGTTCTAAGAGGTCACTAATAATCACAAGAAGCAACGACATGCAGTGTAGAGCAGAATCATAACATGCAGATAGTGGAAGACGAAGGCCGTTTTCTCAGGTGATAACCAGACCTCAAAACAGCAAAAAAAAACATAGAAAATATGTTCAGAAACAAAATACCATAGATAAAAAATATCATACCAAACATTAAGATTAAAGCATTAAAAGTATGAAAAGGACCTCTACGATACAGCAAGCTGTGCAGGCAGCCACAAAGTGCAGTCCCGCATCGAATGCCAGATCCAAAACACCATAATGTCATGACATACCAACATAAATAAAGCCTAACGCAGTTTGTTCACAAACTCTATCACCGTAGATATTAACGCAGAGCTACTCTATTATACCATTCAGCAACGTCCATCAATCCCTGCTTCAATCCATCTTAGATTCTGAAAACGTACATTTGTATTAGCATTTATTTCACATGAAAACAGAGTTACACTAAGGATTGATAACATACCCATTTCCATATGGTGAATCACGTCGAGCACGGCGATATGGAGGAGGCGACCTGCTGTAGCTACGGCCTCTGCGAAAAGGTGAAATGCTACGACGAGGTGGAGGAGACCTTCTTCCTCGAGGACTGTAGCGTGGACTATAGCTCCTGTAAACCAAACATGTTGAGAACCCAGAGCAGAATGTCAAGATCATAAAAAAGGAGGGTCCGTAAAAAACTTAATAAGATGCATCTACTTACCGACGCCCATAACTTGGACTCCTTCGTCGTCTAGGACTAGGGCTACGACGGCGCCCACTTCCCACACCACGTGGACCAACACGTAAGCGACACTCACGAGCAAAATGGCCAGGCTCACCACATTCATAGCACTTAAGATCATCACCATTACCACGACCACGACCGCGGCCACCACCAACATCACGATCACGGCCTCCTCGACCACCATCCTTAGAGTTGTGTGAGAGCTCCACACGCCAGCCGTTCTTCCCTGAATAAATTAAAACACAGTTGTAACGCCAGTTATGAAAAGCATAATATAGTCTGGTAGCAATCTACTGATGATCGATCTGGTAATGATACAAAAGAGTAATTCAAAAATCAAAGGCAAAGAAGCCGGGGGGATATTACCACAAACAGCTATCAAAATCATGCACCCAAGCAGTGATATGTAAACCCACGGTAATTTCAACAAATGGAGTAGAAAACCAATGAGATGGACCAACTTGACGATAGCACGTTTAAGTAGACATCGAACATACCATCCAATGCACGAATAGCATCTAACGCATCCCTCCTATCGTCAAACTCCACAAACGCATAACCAGGTGGCCTTCTAGCAACCCAAACACTGCAATGATTTTAACCACAGTTAGGCACTAACATATTCAAATGTAAAACCAATAAAGCATTTACACATTACATTCATCATCCAAAACGTTCAAAATCAAAATATTTAACCAATAACAAGATCTACCAGCAGAGCTGAAAACTAAATAGCACAAATATATAATAGAAGGCATAACTTGTTAATTATAAAACCCTTGCTCTGGTTTATCTAAACAATTAAAGTATGCCCGTGATTTCTTCTTGTCGGAAATGTCGGCTTATTTATTGATAAAACATGTGTACATTTAATTCATCATCTAAAACGTCAAAAAACAAACTACTACACATATAACAAGAACCACATGCTACGCTGAAAAACATAACCCTTAAATTATAACAAATACCATATTGTTAATAATATAACAAAAACCGTATTTTCGTCAATTTTATCACTTTGTTCTATATTACGTGTGTTACCTAGTGAGGCTATACACGTTACAAAAAGTTACTTAGCAAATAAAATAAGCCCAGCAACTCTTCATTGCACATATAAGCTTTTAAGCCCACTAAATAAGCTAGCACAAACACCCGTTGGAATATAATTACCAATATTATCAAATAAGAATCACAAAACTCACATTTTATCAAAAATCTCACAATGGTTGTAGAAGACACTGATTTTTTTTCTTTTAATTTGTTTCATATTGTTTTCAATACTTTTATCTCATCATGTCAAAATTGTCACTTTGTTCTCTATTACAGAGTATGTGTTAGCTTTTTTTAGCGGCTTGGCTTCTGAGGTTCGGTAAGTTACAAAAAGCTACAAGAAAAAATAATAAGCCGGAAATAAGGGGCCTATAGTATATAAACCGAAATCAAATAATCTCGTAAGCCCACATATAACCTTTAACAAACATCCCCTATGTAATAATAAACTTATATAACCCCACAAGTCTCAAAATAAGCTGGAATATTGGGATTATGAAATATAAGCCGAAACACAAATAAGCTCATAAGCCACGTATAGGCTTAAACAAACACATTTGTTTAAGCTTATATGTGACTTGTGAGCTTTTTTCGGCTTATATTTTATTAGCCCCAATTTTCCGGCTTATTTTAAGACTTGTGGGGTTATATATGTTTATTATAGTCTCAAAATAAGCCAGGCTTATGAAATATAAACCAAAACACAAATAAGCCACATTAAGCTTAAACAAACACTTTTATTAATCCTTATATGTGACTTATGAGCTTATTTGTGCTTCGACTTATATTTCATAAGCTCAATTTTCCGGCTTATTTTGAGACAAACCCGAAACATAAATAAGCTGAAACACAAATAAGCTAATAAGCGACATATAAGCTTAAACAAACAAATAACGCCTAGTCTTTTAAGGCTACTAAATAAGCTAATAAGCCACGTATAACCTTAAAAAATAAAAAAAAACTCTTTGTTAAGGTTTTAAGGCCACTAAATAAGCTAACACAAACATCTCTCATCATGCTATTTTTAGGGGGTGTTTGTTTCGGCTTATATGTGAGCTTATTTGATTTCGACTTATTTTTATAAGCCCCAATTTTCTGGCTTATTTTGAGACTTATGGGCTTATATTATATAAGCCAACGGGTTTGTAAATACGCCGGAAAACAGGGGCTTATGAAAAATAAGCCGAAATCAAATAAGCTGATAAGCCGAAACAAACACCCCCTTAATAATAAATAATTAAAAAAAATATGATCTTACTTCCTGAGAACACCGTAAACACGGAATTCATCTTCAAGCTCACGTTCAGAGACACGTGGATCCAAATTCCCAACGTAAACACGTGACATCTTCTTCTGATTGAAAGATTCGATGAAATTTTGAGCCCTAGTTTTTATTATGTGAATTGGGGATTATGATAAGAAATTTTGGGTCATATATAGGCTTTGTGTATGGGCTTCGGTTTTTGCTGGGTAGTTCATTGGGCCCATATGATAAAATAAGTCCGTTAAATAACCCGCGCGTTGCGGCGGACTATAATTTTTTTCGAATCGATTTTGAACGAATATTGGGTGGAAATGTGTCCGCGCGTTGCAACGAGGTTTTTTTTATATTGCCTACTTGTATGTTCCACGTTATTACACTCGCGCCATAAATGTTGGCTAAGTAAAAAAGGAAAAAAAAATAGGCCAAACCAAGTTGGGAGGAAAGAAACACTGTAGCGGCATTAAAAGTAAACTGGGCCGGTGTTGGGCAAATTAAGCCCACGACGCAATACGACACCGTTTTAAACCTCAAATGTGTCATACAAGCAAGATATCCGTGCGTTGCCGCGGGGCATAATTTTTTTTGCGAATCGATTTCGAATGAGTATTGAGTGGGAATGTGTATGTGCGTTGCGGCGGGGCTGACTTGTATGCAACACGTGTATTTTATTTCACTGAACATTTTTTTTTAACAATCACGAAATTTGAATGAGTGTTTGTCGTTGGGGTGAAGTATACTTTATTTATAGAGCGAATATATTTGAGAGATATAGTTTATTATATAAGATTGTCGTAAATAGTTAAAAGTTGAGGGTCCATTTTGTAAATTTTCTTTTTATATATGATTTTGAGGCATTTTCATTCGTTGTTGGGCTAATGTTTTCGGCCCGAGTCAATACGGCGTCGTATTGTATAAAAATGTGTATATATAGTAATTACAAAGAGAAAAAGAGGTAAAGCGGAAATATATTATAATCTCTGTTTTACTTTTACTCAAACTGAACAATTAAATGTCCCGTTTTACTTTTAGTTAAACTGAACAATTATTTTAAGATGGACAAGTAATCTATTAAATATATAATACTACCTCCGTCCCATAATAAGTGTCCAGTTTGACTTTTCAGAGTCAAATTGGTTCAACTTTGACTTTAAATATATATTTTTATGTTATATAATACTTTATGAAAATTATACTAATGAAAAATACACTTAAAACCCAATCCGTTCATATATTTTGCATCAAGTATTATATAACACACATAAAGATATGTAAGGTCAAAGTTGAACTAGTTTGACTTTAAAAAGTCAAATTGGACACTTATTATGAGACGGAGGGAGTAGTTTAAAGTCAATGCATGAGAAGTTAAAGGTAGCATAATTCTTATTTCACAGCATACATATATATTTTGAACTTGCATTATATTCTTTTTTTACTGTTTATAAATTGGTGAATTCAAGAGTAATATGCTAATGTCATAATGTTGTTCATTTATTTAGTCGAGGCAAA
>BQNB010058295.1:0-36506 GCA_026074375.1 Tanacetum coccineum
AAGCTTTAACTTCAACTAATTTACCAAACAACTTTATAAAATATAAGTTTCAGCTTTCGACTTATAATATAAGCTTCCGCCCTATCTTCAACCCATTTCACCAAACAACAAAAGGTGCAAGATAAACTTTAATAACTATGTAAGTGTAATTGTGATAACAAATATCGCCAACAACAAAAGTTGATAGTGTGGGTGCCATGTGGAGGCGACCTTCGATGGGAATAACAATGGCAATGGTTGTGAAGGTGATCGACGAAGAGGTTGAGGAGTCTAGAAGTTTAGGTGAAACAACGATACCAAGTTCGGTTGATCTTCAAAAATACTAGAATAAGAAGTGCATGTAGTAGTAAGTAGTACAAAGAGTGAGGGGACATTGGTCATTTTTCGATGTCTTCTCAACTACAACATTTTTTTAGGTCATTTTTCGATGTCTTCTCAACTACAACATTACCTGGTTTATTTTTAAGGGCCCAAGGGCACATGTTAAGGTGGGGACATCAGGTTGTGTGTCACAGTCTGATTGGCCAGCAGTTATTTGTGGGGCCTGATAATGATTAATAACAATAACTGCTGACCAATCAGGCTGTGACACACAGCCTGTGTCCCCACCTTAACATGTGCCCCTGGGGCACATGTTAGAAAAACCCTATTTTTAATGCACTAGCATATGGTAGTAACCAGGGACGGATCTATTGTTTAAATATGGGGGCAAGTGCCCCCATGACTCGTCGAAAAAGTCAAAAATTTAGTGTAATTTTGACATTTTTTCAAAAGTGCCCCCCCACTCGAGATTCAAATTGGCCACAACTCACGTATTAAAACCCAAATTCAACACTTTAAAATCTTATAAATCCTTTTCGATCTTAGTTTTTTCTTTCACATTTTGTTGCCATTGCCAATTTTTTTCTTCCCCCCCCTCCCCATAAGTTATATTCCTGGGTCCGTCACTGGTAGTAACATTAACGCCTATTTAATTAACATTTGTAAAACCAACGCTTAAACAAAATTAAAAACATTACACACCACTTTCCGAATAAACTTTATATACCAAACACTAAATAGTAGTTGCTAGTTACTTTAAAATGTCGAGCGCCAAACATACCGGCATACTGCCAATTGCGAGGGGTCTCAATAAAAACCATGGTTCTAAAAGGCGCGCAAAGGCCTCGCAAAGACGCGAGTCGTGACTTCCACGCCACGCAATAGATCAAGGCTTGGGTTTAGGCTTGACGTGAGATGAGGAGTGAAAAAACGTGATAAGACGCGATAAAACGTTATGTGTGAAGACTTTTTTGAATTCAATTTCGATAAAAATCGTATTTTATATATAAATGAAAAAGATTACATGTTTTTTGACTTTATTTCTTATGTATGACACTTTTTGTAAACTCAATATATTTGTAATATGATATAAATATATAAATTTATAAATATTTTCATATTTTGTACTGTTTTAAATCACGCCTTAATAACTGTCATGACTCGCAAAAGCTTGAGGCTTAGTCATGCCGCCGTATTAACAAAAAATTTACTACCGAAGGCAAATATATATATTTTTTTAATCTGAAAATTTTAACCGATACGAGGTCGTAAAAACACACTCCGTTACCGTTACTAGCTAGCGGCATTTTATTTTTGAGTAAGCAGTTTATCAAGTAGTAACAGTGGATAAAACAAACCCTAGATCCAACAATGGCGGTTGTACCAGATTTAACGGTAAATGCTGCGGCATTACGTCATTCTCCACGGGTCAACTTCCGCCGTACCACTTCACCACCACCGGTTAAGGTCCGATCTTATTACTGACTGTTAATACTTTATACTGTGATAATGGGTACAATCTTGTTTTGGTAACAGTTTTCTTAAAATGTAGTGTTGACGGCTAACTTTCCCAAGGGGAGGGCTTTACCGGGTTTGAGTCTGTCTAGAGGTGTGTTTAAACACCGCGGATTAGTCGGCCAAAAACTCCGAAACTAGAGGGTGTTTGTTTAAGCTTATGGGTATGTTTCGCACCCAAGATTACGAGGAGATTATGCTTATTTTTCGAAAAAAATAACATACTTAAAAGATATGCTTTGTTTGGAACGCATAACCTATGAGAGATTTCGAAAAATAATCTTCTGTAATCTCTTAAAATCAAATGCTACTTCATGTGGCTTATAAAAATAATCTTAATTTTTAATCTCCCGCTCCATTTCCGACTCCATCTCCATCCATCATCAGTTTCAATAACAATTGTTTTTGCCAAACATACCGTATGTGTGGGCTTATGAGCTTATTTCATTTCGGCTTTTATTTCATAAGCCCAATTTTTCTGGCTTTTTTTAGGCTTATATAAGTTTATTATGATATAACAAGCTTATATAAACAAGCCCACAAATAAGCCTAAACAAGCACCCCTCTAGCGTGTAAAATGACTATTTTTGAGTTCTGAACTGCTAGGATGCTGGTTTTAAAACACATTCACTCTTTTGATTTGTCATTATGAAGACATACAGATAAACGTCGTTATCAGGAATAGAGTTATAGAACCACTTGAATGCCCTATTTCGTAAGATGTAATCTGAAACATCCTAATATTTAGTTACCAAAGTAAGTTATAAATAGGTTCAAGGAGACCTTCCCTTATAGACATACATAGTTTGATAAATTATAAGTCTAAAAAATTCCATCTCAATACATTTTGCTTGTACTTGCTTGAGTAGAGTTTTAATATCAAGCCTTAGGTTCAAGTCAGTCCATAGTCTCGTGGTAACCATGACACGGGGCCACTTTATTTCATTGTTTGTAGGACCCTCATGTTTAGTTTTGTTAATATCCTTAACAAAAGACCGCCAGTAGGATTGTTTGTCACAGTTACATGTTTATATTCCTGATTCAGATAGGAAAAAAAAGACATATAGCTCTTTGATGTTTTTATATGTATTAATGTATATAATATGCCTCCTTAATGTGGTTTTAGCGTTCTTAAGGTTTGTGATTCAGCTGTAGTAGCCAAAGCAATGATATGGTATACTATAGGGTTGGTTTAAGTTAGTTACCTTTTGATGCCTACTAGTGATTTACATGGTTTTCCTTTTAGTCATAATGTTTCTGTATTTCCTTCAACTATACACAGCTTTCTCATTTGGGTCTACATTAAGTTTATTTCAAAGGATCTTTCAAAAAAAAAAAAAAAGAAGTTTATTTCAAAGAAAATCAGCTCGACTTGAGTTACGTACACAATTTTTTTAGTTTCTACTGATAATTCTTTGTATTTTACATCACTCTTCTCTGTGTTACTTCATCGTCTTCCACTTTTCCAAAAGTATATGGTCTTCATACATATTTGAGGCCATGATGCTTCATTAGCTGTTCATTTGACCCGTTAATTGGTCCATATGTGGTCAAGATCATGAAGGTCTTTTTGTGGACCGGATACAAAAAAAATCGCAATCTTAAAAGTTCAATATATTCTAAATGTCTATTTATCCCTACATAGACTAAGAGCACTAGTTAAATTGGAGTCATGGTTATTTGACATTGCACTCTCTTACAGTTGGTGGGCTGCACAATAGCAAAATGACCTTTTTTTAACTTATATCTCTGAAATGGAAGCTCTTTTCTGCAGGTTAATTTTAGTAATTTTTTGAAAGGAGGATATGGTGCGTCTAGAACGATGCTCAACTGGTCAGCTCCATTAAGTCGGTTTCAAAGCACATGCTGTCACTGTGATCAACGTCTTAGGACCATTACTGATTTTGAAATGTCTGCAACAACCATTCGCCACGACAATGATAGCTTTCTATATAACGCCATAAACATGACTTTTGTTGAACGTCTCTCCCTTGCTTGGAAGATAATTTTTCCGTCTCCAACAATGATACAAAATTCTAATGCCAACGTAGCCAAACAAAGGCTAAAAATGATTCTCTTTTCAGATCGATGTGCAGTCAGTGATGAAGCGAAGCAGAAGATAGTCAGCAATGTGGTCAACGCACTTCAAGATTTTGTTGTGATAGAACCTCAAGATAAAGTCCAGCTCAGCGTCTCTACGGACCCCGCCCTAGGAACCATTTACTCTGTGTCGGTGCCGGTGAGACGGGTACGAGCTGAATACCAAGAAGAAGATGAGGCAGGGACAATTGTGAATGTTGAATATAAGGACAATGGCAAGACTTCTGGTTCTGTGGATGTCAAGTTTGATTTCTATGTTCCTGATGAATGATTTTTGTTTACTGTAGGGTAAAGATGAAAAAAACTGATAGCCATTTGTTGACCATCGGCATTAGATGTACAAAAGTTGGAGAACAATGTATCGGTTTATTGTTTAGGACATGCATCGTGGCTGATCATCACGACCAAATCCATGTCATAAAACTTAACTTAGAATTTTGAATGTTTGTTCCTGGCCTGCTGTTGTTTTCTTTGCTTTTTCATTGCGTGCTTCGAGTTTATTGAAAACCTCTAACACTGTGTTCTCGAGTTCAATTTTGAAGGGAAAAGAAAGAAAACTTAAGTAAATTTGTGTTCTTGAGTTTTTTTAAAGAAGGAAAAGAAAGGAAAAGAAGGAAAATGAAAGGAAATTTTTGATTAAAACTTTCTTCTAAAAAATGGGAGGAAATGAAAGAAAAGTAATATTTTACATGTTAAAAGACATAATTATCCTTTTTTTTAACTTAAAACCAATGTTTTAAAACCCAGTTTTTTTATCGACTCGGTTTAGTAGCCGGTTCACCGGGTCACCGGTTCAACCGCCGGGCCAAACCGGTTCTATACATACGTATATTTTTTTTCTTATTTTAAAAATGTAATGTCGTACGAATCTCATAATTTATCTGACATTATTTTTATTTTTAATTGAATCGATGAAAAAGATTGAGTTTTTAACGATAAACTTTAGTTTTTATGATACGTATATAAATAAGCCGCACATTATACGTTTTACAGTTTTAGTACTTTACAAATTAATATAACCACAGCCACAGAGCCAACCCGAAAGGCAATAAGTTCTACAACAGCACATTTGCTGCATAAAAATGAAATGCCAATTTGACACAAAGACAAGAATGTAAAATGAATCTCAAACTCAAAGTTTAATCAGACATTTAAGGAACACTTAATAAATATAACAACTAACAACACCCCAAAATCTTGTTAAAACAACATTTCAAAATGAGACTGACCTGATCACATTTCAAATTTAGAAGTATCAGATGGTTTTTGACATAATTTTATAGGTATATAGTTGAAAAAACAATTAAACTTAGAAAAGGTTTATGAAGAAAGAATTTTTCGTTAGATTTTTAAGAAAGAGGTTGAGACCCGGCCGGGTTTATCAAACCGGGTCAACCCGGGTCAATGAAAAACCGGTGGTTCAATCCGGTTCGCAAACAAGCAAAAACCTGGTCACATCCGGACCGGTCTCCAAGCCGGTTCCCGGTTCAACCGGTCGAACCGGCCGGGTCAACCCGGGTTTTAAAACATTGCTTAAAACCTCTCAAACATGGGTATAATTGTAATTCAATCAACTTTTTTCCTTTTTTTTCCTTCAACTCAAGAACACAAATATTTTTACTAACTACTTAAATTTTTCTTTCCTTTATCTTTCTTTTCTTTTCTTTTACTTTCTTTTCTTATGGTTTAAAACTCGAGAACACAGCGTAAAACTTGTACATATTTCTGAAATAGTTCAGATTTTTTGTATTGATTCTTTTATTATAGGTGGTGTTTGTTTTATGGCTATTTGAATGACATAATGGTTTTCATTTATTGTAATAGTGTTTGGCTTTTAGATTTGGGTATGAAACCATGAAAATAGTTAGGCATATGTGAAACCAGCTAGCAAGTTTGGGTTTCCTCTCTTCTCTATCATAACCATATGTTCATATCCATAGTGATTCTCATCGGCTAACCAAACACATAATTTTTTGCCAGAAACTCATTGACAATTTATTAATAAGTACTCTGTAATTGGACCCATCCATTGGCAATTTCTTTAGAAACAGGGAAGGTTTTAATCCCTAAAAATGTGCTATAAATTTGGAGACTGCGTTTAGATGATATTTTTCATAAAATTAAAAAATGTAAAGGGATGTAAAAGAATCGAAGAAAAAAATATAGGAAAGAGTAAATAGCTCTTTCTTAAATTCTGGTTATAAATTGAAAAATGAGATTCTCATTTTATCAGAAAAATTTCACAAAAATGTGTGCCTAAACGGATTCTTAGTTTCCAATAAAAATTTTCTGAAAAAATAAAGTATTTTTCACCAACTAAACACACCATAAATATTTCTTTTTTTTTACGAGCGTTTAAACAAAATCAAAAGTTCTTTTGTTGCCATAGAAACATTACATTTTAAACATTAGAAGTTAAATACTTAACGAACTGAAAAAGAACTCGTCGCCAAACACCATATCTCTTTTGATGTTGTATGTGCATTATTTATAGCACGTTGCATGACAACGTTATAGGGACATTTTGACACATATGGCTTGGAGCCACCACACCACCCTAATCCGTGTTACAGGCTTTAGCGCCATCTTTATGAGGTGATTAATCCGCATTTTTTTTGCTTGTATTGTGTTTGTATTTGTTATTTTGCACTATCAATAACACTAGTCAGCGCGAATTTAGGTACAAATTTATAAGAGTGTATTACAAGGGTAAATTCGGCTTCTCATGAGCTGGATTCGAACCAACACCTCTTGCATTTAAAGGACTATCACATTCTTAATTTCGCGAGTTTTGGTAACCGGTTCCTCTTCTTCTTTGGAAAAAAACAAAAGAAGACTACATGCGGACCATAATGAAACTGCCTTCTATTGTTTTTATTCAGATCGGATTTATGCTGGATTTGTAGAAAGGATAGCGTAGTATTTTACATTAGCTCCAAAAGGATACGTTGCCTTAGAATTGAGAAAGTTACATGGAGTTCATGATTTCATAAGAGGAGTCAGAGGAAAGTATTGGTTGCGATGCGCTGATACACTTCTTCGACAGTTTCGTACGCCTAAATCATAATCGTAATCGTAGGACCGGATCGGGATCTTAAGATCATATTATGGTGTCATTTTTTTAAAAGGCGTTGTAAAATTTGCTTTGTGGTATCTTAAAATCGTAATATACTACGATCAGAATCGAGATTTTAACAACTATGCTTATAATCGGTTACAACAACTTGTGGTCTTTAAGATGGAGTGGGAATGGAATTATAAAACCTTACAAAAAGAGGGGGAGCTCGAGGAAATGCGTTTAATGATACCGCCCGACCCAACCCGACCCGAGACCCACGGGTTTTTATTTATTTAATTACCCGTTCCTTCCTCTCCCAGTCATTCTTCCCACCCATAGAGGCGAACACGTGTACGTGTTCCTGGTACGTGTGTCACCCACCTCAATACTCATACCAATATCTCAGATGCCATCGTTTTTCTCCTGTCGATCTGACCCTCATTCTCTCCCATCCCCTCTCTCTCTCAAAACCCAAAGAAAAATCGGATTCATGTGATGGTGTTTTGTCAACTGCGATGCGATGGGTTTATTTCGATGGATTTAGGCATATGAAAAAATGAAATCATCTTCTTAAAAGGTTTGTTTTTATTTACTTTATGGTCAATTGAATTTGGAATGTTGATGATTGAGTTAAGATGAAGTTTGTATGTATGATAAGTAATCGTTCAGATGGTTAGGAATTTATGTAGGAGCAGCTTATGAATTAAAAAGGAAAATTTACTTTGATTCCCAGATGCATTGAAATAACAAATAAGCATTAGATGAAATCAGTTTAATTTAGTTTTTTTTTGGTCATTTAGTGGATTTTTTTGGATTATGTTTATTGTGTTTAGTTTTAGGGGATAGTAGTTAAGTTTATATGTGTTGATCACAATAGAATAGATCTTGCTTAGCTTGTATAAGACTAAATTGTATTGAATAAATCCAAAACAACTATGATAGAAACTTTGATTGTGAATATCAAAGACTATGCGGAATTTAGTCAATGATACTAAGAAGAATTTTAATAAAACAATAATGAATAAGATCAATAACAAACAGTTTACCAAACTTTCAGCCTCAATATAATACGAACACTCTTAATAGTGTTAGGGTTTACAAAACCTTGAAGCTAATCGACTTCTATTTTTTGTGATTGATAGATACCAAACTCTATGCCCTAGGACCTCCTTTTATACACCAAGGAGTCCTAGTTGATTTACAATATATTACAAAAACTTAGAATATTCACTAAGATCTTTTCTATAGATAACTCATACTTATCAAGTAAGTATTCTTGATCTCCAATCAATCTTTATCTTTTTAGCAGTCTTAATCATTGAGCAATTGTAATCTTTCAGTAGTTGTAACTTTGTACCAGCAGCATTAACTCTGAACAAGCAGTTGTAACTTTGTACCAGCAGCACTAACTGAGTACAAGCAACATTAACTACTTAGAATATTTTCTTCATTCTTCATCAGCAGTAATAAGTTACACTAGCAGTACTAACTTTACTCTAGCAGTACTAACATTACTAGCAGTAGTAACTAGCAGTACTAATATACACTAGCAGTAGTAACTTACACTAGCAGTAGTAACTAGCAGTACTAACTACTTAGCATATTTTTCATAAAGATTACTAACATCACTAATTTATGCTTAGCAGTACTAACACACACCTGAGCAGTCTTAACTTCCACTAGCAGTAGTAACTTGCAAACAACATCAAAAAGCTTTTAATCCTAACAATCCTCCCCTAAAGTTGATATTTATCTTCAAAATTATCAAGTTTCATTCAAAGCTTCTTCAATCACCAAGAGGATGCTTCCAAACACTTCATTGATTCTTGAGCTGTTTAGTCATGAGCTTAAGAAGTTGATAGCACATTTTATTCCAATAATAAGATTTCAGCTTCTTATTCAGCATATCAGTGATTGTTGCAGGTGTAAGGGGATATCTCTTCTCTACTAGCATATAGACATGCATATCTTCAAACCTCACAAAGTGTATTCCACAGGAATCATATAGCCTCCAAAGCAATACTTTCTTTCCTTGTAAATTCCTCCATATTAGATCTTCTACATGATGTTCAAATATAGTCTTTAAATCACCCCATAACACTCTCTTATAGCCTTCTTTTGGCCTTGTATTCCCATGCTTAGCTTTAACCAACTTCCATAGATTTTCCAAGTCTTCTCTGTCAAACTCTTTGAGCAGTTGACTAAACAATAAGTATGTCTTGGCACTTCCATCAGCTCTTATTATTTCATAATAGCCATTCCTTCCTTTTCTATGAATCTGGAAACCTACAATAGGTGCAGGCTTGGTAGCTAGGGGTACAACATCAATTGCTACTTCATCATCTTGTACAATCTCAAAGCATTGTTTAAGATCTTCTTTATCTTTATCATCTTTAATTTTTTGTTTCTTTGCTACCTCTTGTTCTAGCTCTTCTCCTGCTCTCTTAGAACTACTCTCTTATGCCATCTCTGCTTCAGCTTTCTTTGAGCTCTCTTTCACCAACTCAATATCCATATCAACAAACATGTTTACCCTTGTCATGGATTTATCAAATAACTTCTGAATTTCTGCAAATGACTTGTTCTTCAATTGACTTTGCTTGTAACCAACCATGTGTTTCAGATAAGTTGACATTGTACTTTTCTTTTGTGCTTTAGTTGGTGGCTTGTTCCTTTTTTTCTTGAGCTCTTAATGCTGCAAAGTGTTTCTTTCTCTTCTCCAAGAGTTCTACAAACAATCATGCCTTATCTTCATCTGTCAATTCTTCTTACTCTCTTGCTTGAAATCTTTCAGCCAATAACCTATCAGCCTCTATCATTGCTTGCACATTATCCCATGGAATGTTGGCTTCTTCAACTTTCTCAGCCTTCTCTCTTGCAAGTCTTGCTTGTTCTTCTTCTTTAGCTTGTAACTTGAAAGCAAGTTCTTCATCAAGTCTTATTTGTTCTTTCTTCTTCAAAGGCTTCTCAGGTTCAATCATCTTAGCTTTGCCTTTATCCTTGATGTTTGAAGGTATTGGTGTTAGTGTTGTTCTTGTTGTAGATTCACCAGGGTCTTTAAAAGTAATGCTTTTAGCTTTGGGTATTGTTGAAGGTGTTGTTGTGGTTGTACTCTACTCTGCACTGGCTCTTGTACCACAACCTTAGGTTTTGCACTCCTCAATTCAGGCAATGCTTGAGCCAAAGTGAGATCAAATTCAGTGATAGCAGCTATTGTTGTGGTGGTAGCAGTACTAACTTCAACACTAGCATTAGTAACTACTTCACCAGCAGTAGTAACTGGATTAGCAGTACTAACCTCCTTCTCAACCACATCCTGTCCTGCAAACACTTCTTCACCATCAAGAACACTTGTATTAAACACCAAATCATCACCATACCTCCCCTAAGTCTCATCAACCAAAGTAACCTCTGCATCTTTTTCAATGTCATCTATTTTCCTCCCCTGTTTGGATGCATCCTCCTGATCACCCAAACCTTCATCTTTAGAGAAAACAACTTGTGTAGATCTACCAACCTTGAATAGTCTTTTAAGCTTGTGAGTTCTTGACCCTCTTTTCTTCTCTAACCTCTTGACTCTTAACTTCAAACTTGAAATCTCTTGTGCTTGAGCAGTCTTAGTATTTTCCAGGTCAATGACTCTCTATTGCAATTTGGTACAAATTTCCATCAAATCATTGAGTTTTAGACTATCCTCACCACTAAGCAGTGGATCATTGGAATGTGTAGGTACATATTCCTCATTGGCAGCCTCATCTGCTATAGGCTCTGTAGGACCACTGGATTGAGGAATCTCAATGTATTTTCTCTTTGGATTCCTTGGTTTTTGTTTCTTCTGGGGTTGAGATGTTAATGGTTGAGTAATAATTGGTGTGTGATGGGGATCAGTAGGATTAGCTGAACCTTCACCCATTTCTTCCTGAGCTTGAACCATCATGGTTGGAAATAAAGGTGTAACTCTTCCAGAGAAACCTTTCCCTTCCAGTCATGTTCCTAAATATCTTCTTAGTATGTGAGGGGGTAACATAAATCCTTTTATGATGTGACATATCCCTAACTTGTTTATTTACAAATACTTGTACGAATCTTAGATACATCCAAAATTTTACCATACTATCCACATTCTTTACCATACTATCAAAGATATACTTGGAAAAGTTGAATTTTTGGTTTGTGGCTAAGCAAATAATTGCAGAAGCCATAGTGCTATTAAATTCGTTCCATGCAGTAGTCTTAGCACTTAGGCATTGCAAAATTGTATGAATAAAAAACTTCCATTGAGGAGAAAAGAATGCCTTGTAAAATGTAAGCTTCTGAGAAAGTTTTTCATACCCCATGAGTGTGAGCTGCCCAAAAATAGTAGCATTGGGTAGACAATCAGTACCTTTAGCATCTTCAAGTTGAAGATCTCTCCTTATTGTGGATTCAATTATAATCACATTCTTCTTATCCACTAGGGCTTGCAATTGTACTTCCCCATTAACCGTTTTTGTTTTGACAGTATCCCAGAATCGTTTAATACCAATTGACTGTAAGATTAACAGTTAAAGTATATTTGATAGGTTTTGCATTCAGAAAATCAACTATCTCCTCAAACCTAGCATTTTCAGTGGGTTTCTCTAAAAACGCGAATAAATTGTGAGTGTCAGCAAACTTTAGATCTGACATTGTGTTGGGTTTTGATGAAAAATGATGAAACTGAGTTAGGGTTTGTGATTAGAGAGTATATAAAAGATTGAAATCAATTGAATGAGTGATTGAAACCCTTAATCGAAGTATTTATGAAACTACCCTCAACAACATTAACGTTCACCAGTAGTTGTAAGTTTATGCCCATCAGCATTAACTTTTAACAACAGTAGTAAGTTTATGCTTAGCAGCATTAACTTTCCCCAACAGTAGTAAGTATATGCCTAGCAACATTAACTTACCCAAGCAGCAGTAAGTTTATGCCTCGCAGCATTAACTTTGAATCACCAGTATTAACTCCAATTCCATACTAATCAGCTTTTCCATCATCAAATTAACATTTTAGCTCACAAAATCTCTCTCTCTGTCTTTTATTTTTCTTAATTCTTTTTACTCACAATTCTCTCTGTCTATTTTTGCTTTCTCTTAATTCTTTTTGCTCACAATTCTCTCTGTCTGTTTTTGATTTCTCTCAATTCTTTTTGATTTTCAACTCACCACATCTCTCAATTCTTTTTCTCACTAATTCACTCTGTCTATTTTTATCACACAGCTCTCTTTCTATTTTTCCATTCACAAATTCTCTCAATTCTTTTTCTCACTTAATCACTCTGTCTATTTTTATCACACATCTCTCTTTTTGTTTTTATTCTTACCAACTCTCTCAATTCTTACAATATTAGTTATACCAGCAGTAGTAAGTATAACTAACAGCACTAATTATACTTAACAGTAGAAACTTGAAGTTACCAACACTAACTCAAATTTCCATCCTTAGTAGCTTTTCCATTCCATTCCAATCATCATTTGTGTATAATCCGCTGCATATTAACACAATTAACCTCCCCTCAATCAATACTTCAGAGGTTAAGCATTCCAATACTTGCAATCAGATATTGAAATCTGCTAACATCAAATGCTTTTGTGAGCAAATCTGTAACATTCTGGTCTGTGTGAATCTTGATCGTCTGAATGAGCTTCTTCTCATAAGAATCTTTGATAAAGTGATGCCTAATCTCAATGTGCTTTGTCTTTGAATGAAAACAGGGTTCTTCACTATGCAGATAGTACTCTTATTATCAATATGAATCTTAGTCTGCATAAAGTTATATCCATAATCCAGTAATTGATTTTGGATCCAAAGCACCTGTCCACAGCAATTGGAAGCAGCTATATACTCAGCTTCAGTTGTGGAATTAGCAACCATAGTCTGCTTCTTGCATTGCCATGAAATCAACCTACACCCTAGGAATTGACAACCTCCAGTTGTGGACTTTTTATCTAAGCTTGCTCCTGCATAGTCACTGTCAGTATATGCCACTAAATCAAAAGGTGAATCCTTAGGATACCAAATGCCCAATTTAGGTTGACCTTTTAAGTATCTAAAGATCCTTTTCACAGCATGAAGATGTGAACTTTTAGGATTGACTTGGAATCTTGCACAAGCACATACTGCAAACATAATATCAGGCCTTGAAGAAGTTAGATACATCAATGATCCAATCATGGATCTATACAAGTGTTCATCTACATCTTCACCATCTGCATCTTTGAGCAAAGGCTTATGGGTTTTCATGGGTGTGCTTGCTGTTTTGACATCACTAAAGCTAAATTTCTTCAAAATCTCAATCACATACTTGTCTTGGCTTATAAAAATCCTATCTTCCTTCTGCTTCACTTGTAGTCCTAGGAAGAATGTGAGTTCACCCATAGAACTCATCTGAAACTTCTTATGCATTATTTTCTCAAACTCAATGCATAATGACTTCTTTGTAGAACCAAAAATGATATCATCCACATACACTTAAACTAACAGAATATTACTTTTGACCCTTCTGATAAACAAAGTCTTGTCTATCTTTCCTCTCTGAAACCCAATGTCTAACAAATAAGTTAACAAGGTTTCATACCAAACTCTGGGAGCTTGATGCAATCCATAAAGTGCCTTTTCTACTTTGTATACTTTGTCAGGGAAGTCTGGATATTCAAATCCTGGTGGTTGACAAACATATAATTCCTCTTTAATCTTTCCATAAAGAAAAGCACTTTTGACATCCATCTAGTACACCACAAAATGAGGCATAGGCTAAGAATAGCCTAATTGCTTCAATTCTGGCAACAAGGGCAAAAACTTCATCATAGTCTATCCCTTCTTCTTGTGTGTACCCTTGAGCAACCAACCTTGCTTTGTTCTTTATCACAATGCCTCTTTCATCCTTCTTGTTCCTGTAAACCCATTTAGTGCCTATGGCCCTTTTGCCATTTGGTAAATCCACCAGGGTCCAAACCTTTTGTAATTTAAATTGTAGAAGCTCATCCTGCATAGCTTCAATCCAGCTTGGATCCTTCAATGCTTGGATTACCTTCTTGGGTTCTTCTTGTGATAAAAAGCAAGCAAACAAACAGTTTTGAAAGTCTTTATGGTTTGTTCTTTGCTGAACTGAACTAAACAAACCATGTTCTTTCAAATTCTTTGTCATTCTTCTTGTTTGAGGTGCTGAATTCAAGTCTCTAATAATTTGTTCAACTGGATGATCTTTGTGTATTCTTGTAGTTGGAATAGGACTGACAGGCATAAATGCATCTAAATTGTTCATGTCAGCCTCTGCACCAACATCTTCATCATCATCTGAATAAACAATATCTTCTAATTCAGGCATATTTGGATCATCAGCACATCCATAGACTATGTTTTCATCAACAACATTATCCTCTATGCCAACAGCATTAACAGTTGGACTAACAGTATTAATAGTGTTAGTGCTGTTAACACTAGCATCCTTCTCTTGATTAACTCTTTGATCCTCTCTTAGATCCTCTGTACTTGGAACCTCACTATCTTTCCCTGAAGCTTCACTTTCATTCCCTGGATCTTTAGTATCAATCTTTTCTTCCTCCCCTGATGGTTTGAATCTAGCATCAGGAGAATCCTTTGAATTTTAAGAGAATAGTGGATCAGCAGGCCACATTGGTAGCAGAATGTAATCTTTGCCAGGTACTGTCTTTATTCTAGATTTACCTGCATCATCACATGCTTTTGTACCTTTCCCAGTAATTTTCCCTCCTTTGAAATTGCCTCCAAAGGCAATAAATCCTCCATCAATTTCTTCATAATCTGCAAGATAGGATCTGTTTCCTGTCACGTGCCTAGAGAAACCACTGTCAATCACTCCTTTATCCTTCAAATCTTATTGTGGATTGCCCTACACATAATGGTAGGAAAATTAGTTTTTTTGGGACCCAAGCCATTACTGACTTGGATCTGCCTTGTGCATCAATATAGTTAAATCTTTTAAAGGACATTGATGCACCATTTTTTCTAGAGACATGGTCTAAAACTTTGTGCTTTGGTCTCCAAACCCAACATGTTGAGGCATTAACAACATTTCCTTTGTTTCCCTTAACAACACTAAGAACTGCTTTTGGTCTAGCAGTATTAACTTTTGTTTCCTTAACAATATTAACCTTTTTAGTGAAATTACTATTATTAGCTGCTGTTATTTTGTTGAAATGCCTTCTAGCAGATGAATATGCATTATTAATAACATTTTTGATGGGTCCTGCATTATTCACTGCTGTTCTTGGTTGAACAGTATTAACTGGTCTAATAGTATTAAGAGAAATTGGGCTATACCTAGTTAAGACTGTTCTTGGAACCATGTTCCTTTTTGGACTGGGGTGAGTTAATTTAGAGAAATTCTGTTTGTTCACCCTTTGAACATTGGTCCAAACTGGTTTTGCAAATCTTCCACTATTATACTAGTTATTGCAATCATTCTTCAAGTGATCAAAACTACCACACACATGATAAGCTTTATTGAACATCTCAAAATTACTCCCTAATTTTTGAGACATCTGTTGGTTCCAGTTTCTCTTGTTCCCTTTAGGACTAGGTGTGTTTTGCCTATTTTTATCAACTGGTGTTTTCTTAGGAGATTTTACTTGCTTAGTAGACTTAACAAAGTTTATCTTAGCAAAACTAGGTTTATTAAACATATCAACTATTTTATCTTTAGGCATATTTTCTTCACCACTATCAGATACCCAATCCTTAATAATTGGGGCTCCGTTTTCTTTCTTAGTAGTTTTAGGTTCATTAGTCTCAACAGTAGGCTTTTCAACTACAGACTCACTAACAGACTCATTCACATCAACAAAATCATCTAGACTAGGATAAACTAAATTAGATTTTGGTGGTATAAAATTCCCAGTATAGGGAGATGGGACAACATTATACCCTAATCCTGTTTTACACTTATCCATTATCTGACTGTCTAGAAGTTTACTTAGGCTTTTTGATGAATTTTCAAATTTTTGTACTGTAAGTTGAACCTCATCTTTTTCTTTTGTAGCCAACTCTAACTTTCTTTTAAGCTCTGTAATATCTAAATCTCTTAAATAGATTTCACGTTTTAAGAGTTTTATATCTTCCTCATACACAGACTCATTTTTCTTAAAGACTAACAGTCTAGCTTCTACAGATTCTAAACCAGTTTTATAAGAGACATCACTTATCCTAGCTGTTCTTAAGTCTTTAACTAATTGTTCATTTTGTTCTTTTAGATTTTTTACACATTCTAAGCAAGATGAACAACAATTTGAGTCATTAGATACCTCAAAGTTTGTAGAAGAAATTTAACTTGTTGAAGAATAAGCCATAAGAGCAAAATTGGTTGGACCTTCTTCTGCTTGGTCACTCCAATCATAGCCAAAGCCATTACACTGAGACACTAAGGCATTTGAAATAGTTTCCTCAACTGGCATAATCCTTCTTGTAGGCTCCTTGTTCCTGCTGTCTTGATTCCTAGGTGCCTTGCACTCCCTTGCAAAGTGTCCTCTCTTGTGGCAGTTGAAACACTCCATCTTGGACTTGTCAAACCTAATTCTTTCTTTGTTGGCCATGTCCAGCTTCCTTCCAGTATTCTTAAGGAATCTTCTTGCCCTCATAGTTAGCATAACAATGTTCCACCTTAAGTCCATCTCTTCTAGATCATCAGGATAGATTTGTTGTAAATCTTCATTATCAAGCTGTGGAGTAGTTGGTTGGCTAGCAAAGAAGGAATAAATCACAGCATCACTCAAATTTTCAAAATAATATCACAGCATCACACAATTTTCCATTCTCAACAGTTGTCTAGCTATCAACAGCAACCCCTGAGTACTAGCAATCACACCCTGCGAGTAGATTAACACTGCTCTGTTGTGCCTTCTTGAGAAGACAAAACAAGCTACACTTTGCTGAGCTTTGAATTGGTTGAGCGCTAGATGGACCCCTTAACTCTGATTCATTAACCTTCAAGTTTGTTAAAGAGGTCATCCAAACTTAAAGTCTAATCTCTAGTTGTCACATCTCCACAACAATAGTATGCATAGTCCTACTTCTTGTGACAAACTTCTCAAGACTTCTAATTTATGTCTTCTAGAGGGATCGACTTCACCCATGCATTCTCCAGTTGACGCACGTTAGCGTTATGAAAGCCTTTCAAGGTTTTCTCAATCACTTCTGTGCTAGCACATGCAAGCAAAGTTTTCATAATACTTACTAGGACTGCGTTCAGAAGATTTTTCTGAGTTTTCATTTAGACAGTATTACCTCACAAATCTGTTTCAATTGTCCTACATTAGTGTCTTATCATCCCTTGCAAGATATTGAGAACTTTAATGATGCTATTTAAGTAAGGCCATCAAATCAGACAGTGCTTCTTACCTTTAACCTGCCCTTCAATTGTGCCTTCTACACTTCATCACGGGTACAGGGAGGGATAGACAGTCATCCTTTACCATTTAACAAGTTTTGTTACTATAAGGTTGCATTACATACTATTTTTATATATTAACGATCTCCCATAGTGTGTCATCAATGCACTATAGGTCACCTGGATCATCCTCATTTTCTATGAGATCATACACAACCGGGTTAAGTAATGTGGGTAGCTACACGATAGTTTTGAGTAGATTGAGAGAGTCCATTGCTTCTTGAAAAACGTAGCCATCTCTTGTGTGTATAAAGTTTCTTCTAATTTCAAAGCTATCTCACAAGCTCTGATACCACTTGTTTAATCACGTTATTTGATGTATGAAGATGGAATTACTTGGGTACAAGTGTATCTTATCCATATCTTAAACTGCTACCAACGTGTTAAAGATAACTTTTCGTCTTTAATATGGTGTTGACAAGACCTTTGCAAAATCTAGCAATGTGTAATTTCTCTTTATCGGTGGCTCAATCGCTCTACATTACGCTATCACTTGCTCAAGCGAGTTACACATTGTTGTGCTCATGTGTCCTCATTGAAGATGAAGCATTTTTGATCCAAGCGAGAATGTTTGTGTATTGAATATAAGTTTGGCGTCCACGTGGAAATACAAAGACATAAGAACACAAGTTTGGGTTATTCTACTTCCATCAAGTTGTTATACTGATTCTTATCCATCAGTAATCATTACAAAAAGCGCTACCAAATTTTTTACGAATCGAAGCAGATGGTTAACATATAGGTTTCAGGGGCAAGCTTATGACAAAGTGTCTAACATTATGAAATATTCATGCACCACCTTGAGGGGAAGGAGTTTTCACATTACTACGTTGCTACAGCCAATTATTACTATCTGGCTAGTTACAAGTTTCTACTGCTTAAACACTCATTATTCTGATTGCATAATGTAGGTAATTTTGAGTCATTGGAAGGCTAATTGGATAGATGGTGATAAATGGTTTTACAGTTGTTAAAGATTCTAGTTTTCAATCTTCACAACCCCTATGGATATATTACCAAAAAAGGGGAAGAAGATTACAAAGATATGATTTGCAACTTATTAAATGTGGTGGCATGGAGATTTCAATTTAAGGGGAAGATTGTTTCATTCATGGAAGATCAAGATGTTGGTTTTGTAATCTCATCACATAAGGGAACATTGTGGGAATTTATATTGATTTGATGATACAAAATATTGATACAAAACAATGAAACAATAATGAAACAAAAGGAAAACAAATGGATCAAAGTCGACATTATGGAATTCTACAAGATGTAAGGAGTACAGAAGCGATTTTAAGAAGATTTGGTCAAAGATATGAGATAAAAGATTAGGAAGATTTTATTTCCTAGTTGTATTATGTTATCCTTTGTAAGCATCTTATGGACTCTATTATATTAAGATATCCTAGACATAGGTTTGTGTGTTAAAAATATGTGTGTGTGTGTTGCACCAAGAAACAAAGTATGAGTCCATGTGAGTCTCACAATTGTAGATGATCCTAGTTCGTTTAGGCCCAAGGTCTTTGACATCACTGATATAGGTAGCATAAACCGTTCTACTATTGATCAAGTAAATTGGTGCGATTGTATGTGAATGACAAAAACATTCTGTAAAATACAACAATGTTCATATGTTTAACAGTCCACTATACATATCCTATGACTTTGTTATTGTTCTTAAATCCTAGATGAAGATCTAACAAACAATCTCGAGTTATAAACGATCTAAGGAGGTTCCAAACAAACTCAGAGCGGCAAAGCGCTTGGGGTTGTTTATCTGTTCACAAGTCGAGGAATTGGTTGATGAAGTGCATTGATCACACGGTCAAGCAGAATTCGTAAAGGTTGCGGGAAAGAATCTTGTTTGTTGTTTTTCTCTGTATTGTTATGAAAAGTCAAGTAAATCATATATTGGAGCAGGGTTGATGCATAGTTTAAACTTTTAAAACCTACATATAAATCCGAAACTAATGGTGATAACAATTAAGATAAAAGAACCGTGTGTTATTTAAATACATGTATTACTCCCTAGATTGTTCTCACTCCTAGTGTATTGGCCTTGTCACACTTGTATGATCTGTGGTAATTATTCACACTAAGATCTGACAACGAACATTACAGACACCGCCGCCTACTTAGCATTCCGTTAGAGCAACGCACAAGCAAAGTAGTATGAAGAATGTTACAAGGCCCCTAAGGGTACACTAAGTGCATGTGAAATATATTAAAAGTGGATCAACCATATTAGGGGGCAAGGTAAAAGTAGATTGTTACCACGATGGTATCCTTTCTACACAATCATGTTATCCCTAGACATATCAATACACGCGATACAGACAAAAGCGTGGTTTTCTAAGGCCTAACATGCACATCCATTACCAAGAGTAAACATAAGTAAGAACCCGAGACCATCGACTAAGCTATATAAGAATCACGTCCGAGAGAAGCAACACCACTAAGATCACCACATTCCTACTAGTTTATCATACATCATCAATAAACACAACATAGGAGGCTTAGCCTAGCCATGATTAAAAAAGCAACAAACATAAAAATGAATCAAACACATAGACAAATATTGAATGATTAAATAAACCTTACTTTGAATTAAACACATGAGTTGAGGAAGTACAAATATTGTTATGTACTGGCCCAAAATTCGTCCTTAACAGCTGCTAAATGAACTAGGGTTCGTACCTTCTTTTTATTATAAAGTTACACACTCAAAACCCTAAATTCGGGTTTGTATATATAAGAAAATCGATGTGACAGCATCGTGTTTTAATCGTGACGCCGTCATGAAAGAGAATATTCTAGATAATGGGCCTGGGTCGTGAGTGCTCTGACCCAGCGTCGAGAGGTGATCTCGTGACACCAGTCTTGATCATCGTTTGTGACAGACAGCGTTACTTGTATTTGTCTGACGAGCCGTCCTCCCACCACTGTGAGAAACTCCATGAGCCAACTGTTGTCGTAGGCTATCCAGGTCTTGTCCATGTTCCTCCCAAATGGATCCCAAGAATCACGTGAAAATTTCCTCCAAATGCCTGTCCCAAATGCAAAATAACTGAAAAGGAAAGGATGAAGTATCGTTATTATTGGACATAAACGACATGATTTAGGAGGTTAAACGACCCAAAAAGTGTATAAAATGACAACGCAATCACAGTTCCTAGTATGAGCTTTTCCAGTCCAGAGTAGACTTAAGCTCAACCGCGCCTATATAACTCACGCTTACAAAGTAAATGGAACTTGTTCTTCTTATCCTTTTTGGCTAATAAAGCTGGCACATATGCTCTTTAGCACGAAGCTGAGTGAGGTACATTATCAGAACCTCTCCTTGTATCGGTGCAGTGAGTGTTGGCAGTATTTCTACAAATTTCTTTAAATCATAACGAGTGCAGAGAGCATTTGCTTCCTTGAGCGTCCATTGTAAGTTCTTCTTACATCTGTGCATCGCTTTTGAGAACCATTGAAGAAGCGGAATGGACATTCATTTGGCGCCCTTGAACGCAACCGTGCTGAGTCAGCTATTATATCCATTGAGACTCAAATAACATTGAGAGCATCTTTGGCTGCTCGACAATTAGTCAGATAAAAGTTTAACTCGTTCATGGATTACACACAATCCCCTAGCTTGGAAAAGGAATGTCCTAGAGAATAGACCTGCTTACGGAACACCGAAGAAACTCTTCTTATGGCTATTAACTTCCCATGTTGATTTGATCAAAACTATGAAAGTCACCTTGAAAGCTTCCAACATAATCTTCTTTGGATGTAACAATTTGATCACCATGTCATCGACACTAAGGAATGCCTTATTAATGCGTATTTACTCCCGATTTGATTGATAGAAGACATTTTGTCAACAAAACTTTGCGGTATGACACTCCCAATCTCCAGAGCGTTCCTTTAGGACCGCAAGCAGTTTTCAAACTAACAAAGACCCCTTCTCCTATGACAAGAAAGCCGTCTTATCCTCAATCTCCTTCCTGCCATTTGGATCTATGAACTAACCTCTTATAAAGCGTTCAGGCGAACATTTTAGCTCGGAGAATCCCAGAGAGAAGATTCTACTTCTCATGTCAATTTCAAAGTAGAGGGAAGTAGTCTTAAGGTGCAAGGCCATTGTTTATATCTGTACAAAATCAAACACATATCCTCCACCCTGCCGTCAACTTTTCTATACCATGACTTGGGATGGCTACCCACCTGATGCTTGACTTTTGTAAGATTCATTTGCTATGTTAGTTCCTCACCTTCTTTAGCGCAAGCACGCTGTCTATTGCGATCGGCCCCAAGTTCTCCCTTCTTTTTTGCTTGATTGGCTTGACGTAGCTGTATTCACTCAACTTGTGTTCTATATTGGAATTGAAGGGTTTTCCCACACCATAATGAGTAACTAGGAATCGCGTCATATCAGCAATGGTGTCTCACATATCAAAGACATTTTCTTTGGCCCTACACCAGGTCATCTCGCAACCTTCCTTTGAAGTGTTCTGGTAGCTGCCTTTCGATAGTGATTGTTTGTTCCGGATACTTGTTATTAATGATTACCTTTTCTTCTATTACAGCATAGCTAAAAACCCCTTTTCGCTTGCTGAGGGCGTCTCTCTGACCTTTTTTATTCCTTCTATTACCTTATCAGATTCGTATAGTCCGAGAATAACAGTTTCTAACTCCGTTTAGTGGGTGTGAAATTTTGATGGCTCTAGAATGTGGAAAACCATGATTCTCCCCATCTGTCTACATTGTTTCCTCTTCCTAGTAGCATTTATCACGGTGAGATTAGACGTTACGATCAACAAAGTTCATTGAGAGTTTTCCTTTCTTTGCGGACACACAGACACTTACACACACCTATTGTTGATCTCCAGAGGTATTTCTCACCCTAGACCAAGACATTTTCCCTATTGAACGAATCCAGATTAAAAAGGGACTTTCGAATCTCATAATGATGCTCTGATGGAACAGGTCTCTTTAATTCATGAGAGCACATGTTTGTAGATCAGCCTCGCATGAGCTTCCAACTATCCATGTGACACTCGGCTTACTTCCTCTTCCAAAGATCTTTGCTTTTATTTACTAACCATGTGCCGAAGAATTCTACCCCGACTCTCTAAAGGCGTAATGAATTTCCCTAGCCATATTCGAGGTGAAACCTTTGAGTGCCATCGTTCTTTGTAGTATGACTCATCTGCTTTTCATGAGTTCTCTAAAAAAAAGGTGCTATCGGTGGCTGGCACAACGCTGCTTTTTTCCCTTCCTACTTGTTGTTTTTCAGAGGCCTTACTCTTTCTTTCTTCTGACTTCCCTTCACAAGATGGGAAAGCTTGTCCTGAATACGACAGCTTACTTCAATCAGGTTTATCCCTTAATTGACGACAGTCAATATGTCATGCCCGAGGTCTTCATGGAAATGGCAATAATTTAGACATATCCTCACTATCACTACTTCAATCATACGAGGAGGCTGTTCGAGAAACTCTAGCTTCCTTTTCCGTGGCAAGGATCTCTCTCAGATGAGCTTTTGGACAGGCTGTAGATCAGTCCGTGATTAGGATACTCGGTAATGGGAGAACCTATCTCTTGCCCTGGCCTTTTTGTCCTTTGTTATTGCCCAAGAGGATTTCTTGATCTTTGAAGGTTTTCCCTTCGATACACTAGAGCTCTGTTGTTGCCACTCTCTGCTTCGATCCATGTGTAAGTTTTTTCCATCAAACCCTTATAAGTGGATGGGAGATCAGTAGAGAGATGCTCAATCAAGCTTCATGTCCTTAAACCATGAACAAAACCAGAGATACGCTGCTCTTCGTGTAGACCCAAGATCTATAAAGTATCATCGGTATATCTGGTAACGAAAGCCCTTGTACTTTCGCCTTCTCTTTGCTTAATATGGTGGACCGCTAGGGTAGTCTTATGTGAACTTCTTAGGCTACTGAAGTGTGATCGTGAACTTAGGCTTTTAGATCTACATAGTTGAGAATGCTACCAGCTTTCTGGCTATTCCATCATATGCGAGCGGAATCTTTATGGGTGTATGTGAACATGTGACAAGCTACAAGCATTAACCATTTTTTCATGTGAATGGATCCTTCGAAAAGGCCCCTTTCCATCGTAAGAACCAATATGGGAAGGCATTTTTAGTCCATCCGGAAGAGGATAGTCCTTGATCCAATGAACAAAAGGGGTTACGGAACCTGTTGAAACTATAAAAGAGCCTGCAGGGTTTGGGTACTGATGTGCTGTCGTGTAGGGTCAATTTATTGATTACCAAGTTTTAAATTTATATTTAGCCGACTTATCATAAAACAACACTTTAACGGACAGTGTACCTGATCGGGTGGAGTTTCGTGGTAAGTAGGGTGTCGAACACTAAGAGCGAGGTCATTAACCTTATAATCTATCAATATTTGAATTACTTTACTTAAGTTAATTCTAATTACTTGTTAAACCTATGCTATATACGTTTTCTAACAATGATGGGGGAGGTTTCAGCCTGAGAGACTGGCACAGGTTTTATGTTGACAATAATCAATTCTAAATACAATAAACATGCAAGAAAACAATCAGAAGATAAAAGAGCGGTACAAGCCAAATAATAGAAAACCGTATTAGCCTCTATTACAAATATGATTTAAATACTGGTTAGTTTATTTAGTGCAATGATTTCTTTAACTCGAAGCTGCATATCTTCTAATGACTTAGGCGGGACATCATCCTAATACCTAGACACATTGGGATCCTGTCACAATTAACGTTATCCGCATACATGCATCCTTTTAGTGTTAATTATAATCTATCTAGGGATTAAAGAATGGTTCTTGATAAACCTTGGCACATATGGGACTTTAACCCATATACAGTTTGACGGTATTTTATATACTGTCGTCCACTGTTCAAATTTTATCAATTAATTCAAAGAACATACTTTGTAACGCCCCGACCCTAGAATGGTAAAAGTATAACAAAAATGTGTGACATCAAAGCATACCTAATCATAACACAAGCATAAACAGCGGAAGTCTCAAATAAATAACCAAAGGAAAAATAAGTCAAATACTTAAGGACATAAGTTCTTAAAGGACATACATCCCCCAAACGAAATAACCGAAATAACGAATGTCTCGAAAAGTAACAAATCATATATCAAAACTAAGATCTCTAGGGTAAGTCCACACTCAGCACTCATATCCCGAAAGCAACCCCAGCTCCTAGCTTAGATACCTGCCGCAGGAAAAGAAAGTGCGGCTGAGCTACAAGCCCATGAACATAATATATATAATCGAATGGCAAAAGATGAACGAAATCAAAGGATACGATATAAGGTGCAAAGGATATCACAAGACATGATCAAAGGAATACAAATATAAGGTAAGACAAATCAGAAGTCAATTATCATATGTTAAGAGTAAGATGAATCAAAAATCAAATCAAGTCCATTACCAAGCCCAAACAAATCATATCATTAGTAATCACCATAGGAGCACGAGCTCCAAAATGTGAAAGAACGGGATTGCACCATACATCAGTCACCCAAATATACATATATCATAAATGTCATAATTCACGAATACAAAAACAAATCTAGGATGCATCCATAAGCCCCTTAAACAAATAATAATCTTTCTCAAAAATGCGCATAAAAATATCATATGTGGAACGGTGTGAAAATCACTCACCCACACATGAGTCATGCCAATGGTTGCATCAATAACGACGACCATGTTTTACCTTCATGGCTAGGAAACAAATAGTTGGCTCGGTCTCAAACTGAAGTTCAAAGAAAAGTCATATCAAAGTTCATTTCAAAGGGATCATAGCAAAGGTTCAATGCCAAAGGTTCAAATATCAAAGGTAGCCATAGCAGTTCAAGATAGAACATAATAAACAGATAATAACGAGAAACCAAGATAAAATGCTCACAGCAAATGTAGCAAATCACTTAAGTAAACAAAGATAGAGAGGATATGCCCAGGATAACCTTAACGATAAGGTTAGAATATTTGTACCCTTTTCCGAAGCAAAGCAATAACAAAGAAAAACACCACAGGGGAAATCAAAATCAATTCATTTTAAGTTACAACCCATTCATTTAAGTTATACCTTTCCTATTTTTAGTAACTTTCCATTTTTAAGCAAACTTTCCATTTTTTAGTAACTTTCCCATTTTTAGTAAATTCCCATTTTTTTAGTAAGTATCCAAAATTAAGGTAACTTATCCATTTTAGTAACTTTCCCTTTTTAGTAACTTCCATTTTAGGGTTTTAATATACAAAATTCCACAATATTTCAAGGTTAAAAGGTAATTATCAAAGTTATCACATATTATTCAGATTAAACCTCGATTTTCTTTATTTAACAAGTCACACCCTTAATTTATACAATTTACATATTTAGCCCATTTTGTTTAATAATTATTATTAAACAATATCTTTAATTTATCCATAATAACAAAACAAGTCCTTATAATTCAAATATGACAAATTTATACTTAAACAATAAATACAAACCAAACCTTCCACTTTTCAGAATTTACAATTTCAGTCCCTCTATTTTAATTAATTAACTTCGAATTACTTATTATATATAATTAACCATTTTAATCCAAAATAATATCAATATGACACTTTCTACCCCCCAACTTATTTTATATAGATTATAATAAGTATAATAACTTGTTTAAATACAGATCCTAATAGTTTCAGAAATTTCAAATCACCCCTCTATAACTTTAAATTTCAAATCGGCTAAACTAAATAAATCAACCAAACCTAAATTTGATTATTCCCATCACAACCATAATATTAACCCAATCATTAGCAATTAATAACCTGACAAATTAGCTAAACCCTAACCCAATTATATTTTAACACTTTTCTTTCCTTTTTTTCCTTTATTCGAAATCGGCAAACAAAGATAAATCCCAAATAAATATTCGAACCTCCCCTAAATTTTTCCAACAATTTATCTGAGTTACATATGATATATACAACCTTAGAAAAATATAAAATCAAGTGTACAAGCATTATTTTGCCGATTTCATAACTATTTTAAAATTAGGGTTTCTAATTTGTTTTAATTAATACGATCAATATAACATGCATGAATATTTTTCCTATGTATATTATGCATTATAATGATGAAGAATGAGATACAAAAATACCCTTGATGATTTGATGAATTTATAGAATTCGGTTGTGTTTTTTGAACCCAAAACAATTACCACGATCGAACCAAGCAATCCACAATCTTCCCACTATTTTTCCCACCTTCCTTGATCTCCAAAACACTTTAGAAAAATAGTCCTAGCCCTTGAAAATCTTTGATGCCGCCTCTTTTGTGTTTTTAGGGTTTCGGCTATTTAGTTTTAGGATTTAACAAAATAAACGGCATAAAAGAAATATACTAGGTATTTTGCCGAGTTTATGGGCTTTCAAATATGACTAAATCTGATTTTTAATCTTGCCCAATTTATTTTGTAATTATCTTAATTTTATTTTATTTAATTTGTAAAGTATAATTAAATAAATACTAATAATTTCGGCTAAAGTATATATACATAATTATTAATTATTTTTTTCTTATACAATATAAGGTATTTTAATCTTACATAAATTTCATAATTGTCATATGTTGTATTTTTATAATTTCTAGAATTAAAATGAAATTTATGCATGCTTTTATGTAATTTTCTTGCATTAGGGGTATTTTGGGTATTCACCACTTGTTTGAGATTTTTTAGGATTTACAACTCTTCCCCTCTAAAAAATTATTCGTCCCGAAAAATTGAAAATGAACCGGAATGAAAAACGAAATGAGAACGAAAACTAAACACATACCGAACTTGACAAAAGAAATAATGATAAACTAGCTCGCATGAAAACTCTTCGGATCCTCCCCAGGTAGCCTCACCTGCTGGGTGATTCTTCTAAAGAATCTTCACAAAAGGAATAATTTTATTTCTCCATGACTCTCTCTTTGCCGATCCAGAATGAATCAGGTTCCTCGGACAAAGACATATCAGTGCGAATCTGATCAAAAGGATAAGATGCGACATGCAATGGATGAGAATGGTATCCCCTCAAAAGAGATACCATTGAAGACATCGTGAACGTGCAATAACAGCGGGAGGAAGCGCCATGGAACAATAACGAAACCTCTCCAATAACGTTCCAATATCAAACGGACCGATGAATCGAGACTTGAGCATGCCCTTGAACCCCAAAACGTTAAAACTCCTCTGAATGGCGAAACCCTCAAGAAATACACGTCTCCAACTTGAAACTCTAAGTCACGTCGATGCTTATCAGCAAATACTCTTCTGTCGCGATCTAGCCTCGCTTCAATTTCTTCCTTAGCAACAGCCACTTAGTCATTAGTATTACTCGATGAGCTCTGGACCTTCAATCAAACGATCACACTAATATTCATCCCAGCAAATAGGTGCTAGACCATTTACTAAACCATACAAAAGTTCGAAAGGTGCTGCTTGAATGCGAGCATGCCAACTATTATGTAGGCAAACTCCACCAAGCACAAATATTCATTCCCAACTTACCTGTCCATACCAAAGCACAAGCCCTTAACATATATTCCAAAGTCTGAACGGTCCTCCTCCTGACTGACCATGACGGTTTGAGGATGAAATGCCTGTACTGAACTTAAGACGAGTTCTCCCCAAGCTTTCTGTCAATCCTTTCCAAAAACGAGACGTAAACTTCGGTCTCTGTCGACACAATAGAATCGGAGTACCATGCAGTCTAAAACGATTTCCTGTCGGAAAAATCATCTCCCGCCAACTTTCTAATACCATAGTTCTTCCAAATGTTTAAGAAATGAGCAGCACTTAGTTAGCCGAACAATCAACCAACACCCAAATCGGCACAATGTCTTTTCTGAGTAGTAGGCCAAACTCATAACGAAATCCATGAAATCTCATCCCATTTCCACATAGGAAATCTCCAACTTGCTGTAACAAACCACTAGCCCGCCGAAGTTCAATTTTGACCCTGCTGACAAAGTCATACATTTTGGATATACAAATGTAGCCACATCTTCTTCAAGCCGTCACTAAAAGGTACAGTTCAGAACTCTGTACCATTATGGTTGAAGCCTGGCTGATGAATAGTAAATGGAGAAAACAATGAGCTCCGTCATAAACCTTCTCGCGAAGTTCCTGATCATAGGAACAGCATAGCCAATCTTCAAAACCATACAACACTGTCACATCAGACACTGAACACCAGTATGCCTTACAACGAACTCAACATTCTGCACAATAGCCCCTAACTCAACCGTCGTCCCTTGAGCTTCCTTTGATCTGTAGCATGAGTTAGACTCATCCTCATACTCGCCCAATAGAGCCACCAAACTATCCTCGTACCACAAAAAGCTCCTCAACATCCCCAAACGACTCTAACTCATAAGGATCATGGAATCAACAACAAGACTATCATTCCCTAGAGTTCGACTAAGTGCGGTCGGCAACCACATAAGCCTTGCCCAGTATGGTATTGGATGTTAGTGTCATAATCTTTTCAAAAAGTTCCAACCATCTTCTCTGTCTCATGTTTAAGTTTCTCGCTGAGTAAAAATATATTTGAGACTTCTTATGGATCTGCAAATATATTCACAAGCTTCACATACAGATATTGTCTCCAGATCTTCAATGCAAAAACCACGACAACTAACTCAAGATCATCGGGTTTGGAAATTTACTTCATAAGGCTTCAAGCTGGCCTGAAGCGTAGCAATCACATCCCAATTTGCATCAAACCACAACCCAAACCTTTCTTCGATCATCATTGTATAACTGAAAACCATGGAACCTGATGGAAGAGTCAATATACGAGCAGACACCAATCTCCGTTTCAATTCTAAGAACTCTCCTGACGCTCATCCGTCCACACAAACTCTCACCCTTTCTCCATTAGTCTGGTAAGAGGTAAAGCTATCGGGAGAAAGCCCCTCAACAAAACGTCGGTAATAGCCCAGCAAGCCCCAGAAAACTTCTCACCTCCGTGTACCGTAGTAGCCTACGGCCAATTAGGTGAAGCTCAACTTTTGATGGATCCCTAAGATGCCAGTCTGCAGATACAATATTACCAAGGAAACGGCGACTTGCTTAACCAAACTTCGCACTTCGAAAACTTCGCATACAACATTCTTCTGTCTAAGAATCTCCACACAATTCGAAGATGTGCTCATGTTCTTCTTCATACTTGGAGTAAACGAGGATGTCGTCTATGAAAAACAATAACGAACTATCAAGTACTGCGTGGAAAATACGGTTCATCAAATCCATAAACACGGTAAGGAGCATTATCAGACCGAAGGGCAAACCCAGAACTCGTATGGCCAAAACGCGTAACGAAAAGCAGTCTTAATAAATATCCCTGCTCCTCTCACATGAAGCTGGTGATAACCAGAATCGCAGATCAATCTTAGAAAAATATTTGGCCCCTTGCAGTTGGTCAACAAATCGTCGATTCGCGGAGAGAAAAGCGGTTACAGAAATCGAAATACGGTTGAGTTCGCAGGTAATCAATACACAAGCGCCTTCTCCCTATCATTCTTCTTAACAAATAAGATCTGCAGACCCCACAGGCGAAACACTGGGTCTAATAAAGCCAATCTCAACATGTAACTTCTCCTTTAAACTACTTCAATTCAAAGGTGCCATAGCGATACGAGCCCTTTGAGATAGGTTCACACGAGAATTAACATCAATGCAAATTCAATCTCTCTCGCAGGAAGGAATTCCAGGACGTTCATCGGGAAAAAACACAGCGAATTCATGAAACAAAAGAAAGATTTTCAAAATATTAGGACCTTCCAAAGATGTGTCCATAAACCGAAGCCAGAAAACCTTGGCACCCAATGAGAAATCAAGGTACGAGGCCTTCATAGTAGAGTGACTTAACGGACTAAGCGGTGGGAACCATGTATAAAACAAATTCAGGTAGGCGACGGTTTACCAAAGATCACAGTCCCTAGCATAGCATTCAATGGTAAGCTCGATGAGAAGCCACCAATCATGCCAAGAATCACATCAAAGTCGAACATATGGATAAGGAAGCAAATTTCGCACAGGAACGAATACGATCATCAAAACTTATGAGGACGAGTTAACATATTCATGGTCAATAAAGCATATGGTTTCTTCATTGTGGTTGAAATGATTAGCGTGGGCAATTAATGGTGAGGAGTCATATGTAAGTTACTTAGCAAAAGTGGTAGATATAATAGAATGTGTTAGCTCCATTTCAATTAAAACAAGGACATACGACATCATGGTAGACGAATAGCCGGTAATAGATACCGAATCTTGGCCGCCTGATCACGATTTGTAGCATAACCCGTCCTGTAGTAGGAGGGGTATCCTAGCAAACCTACGCTGGCAATACTCTGCTTGCTTCCCTTGGGGACAATCCTTTACACCTTAATGATAGACCCGCAAGTAAAACATCTCCTAGTAGCCTTATAACAAACACCGGAGATGCTTTCCACGAGGTAGAACCAAGAGATGGAGGAGGCAAAGTCTCAGTAACCTCCTTTAACCTGCAGAGCCTAAAGCATGTCCCTGGTATTAGAATCCCGAGTTAGACTGATTCCTGTGCTGGTGCTGTTGTAGTTACCCTGACCCTGGCGGTCATTCCCATTCCTACCAGTAAACCTCTGATCTTGACCCCCGAAAATCCGTCGTTTTCGAAACATAACCGATCCTAACGACCCTGTAATGCTCAACAAACACTGATCCTACGACGACCCCGATACTCATGCTGACCCTGGACCTGAACGACCCTTGTTCTCCTGTTGGCCCTGTCCCCTGTTCTGAATCCGATTACCATCTCTATCCCGCTTATTCGAATTTCCGCTCTCATGCAATAATTCAATGTTACGGGCGGCAGCCGCAAGCTGCGCAACATTTGTATAATTCGTATTAACGATCCGGTCCAAAACCCACTTCTTTAGCCCCCACTTGAAATGTCTAGCTTGCCTCTGGGCGTCTCCAGCAGTAGCTCCAACAAAACTACCCAATCTAGTGAACCTTTCCATTTACTCCCCAGAAATTCCTCGATCCAGCTGACAATCGACACATACACAACTCACGCTCATAATCGTTGCTGTTCAGATGCCTGAAAATACTCTGTAGTAAAAGATCACACAGGAAAAGCAACCCAAGTACAAGTATCGTAAAAGCATCGCCTCCAACCTGATACGCAAATGATCTTTCCACCAGCTTCATGCATCACCCTCTAGTTTTAACAACCAGCAAGACGAGTCCTTGAAGTTGTCTGGACAATCCCAAAACTTGAAATAAACTTCTCCCAATGCGTAATCCAGTCTTCTGCCTATTCGGGCCAGGAGTGGTATCAGACCGAAACGCAAGCGGCTATTAACTTATAAACCTTTCGAATCCAAACATGAATCCCTTGGGGTATAGCATTCACCACCACCACCACCTGAAGGCCAACACCATTCCTGATGTCATGGTGATCAAGTTCTCAAGCACCGTAAGGTTATGGAGACATTGGCCACATCAGCATAATTCATGGCTCAAGAAGTTAGGAACAATCGTCCATCTGAATTTCTACGGTAGTCACCATCTGAACGCTCGAGAAAAACGATTAGCAAAAAAAAAAAACAAGATAGGACGGAAAAAGAGTTACGCAAAGGAACCTAAAGTCTACCCACATCCTCACAGGTCACAGCCAAAGCTTTAAGGTCATGAAAGACCTCGGTCATGATTAACCTGCAGTCTCTTATTACATAAAATATGTAACGCCCCCGACCCTAAAAGGGTAAAGTATTACAAATAAGGTGGTGACATCAAAGGCATACAAAATCATAACACAAGCATAAACAGCGTAAGTCTCAAATAAATAACCAAGAGAAAATAAGTCAACATGAACTTAAGGTAACATAAGTTCTTAAAGGACAGACATATCCCAAAACGAAATACCGAAATAAATGAATGACGTCTCGAAAAGTAACAAATCATATATCAAAACTAAGATCTCTAGGGTAAGTCCACACTCAGCACTCATATCCCGAAAGCAACCCCAGCTCCTAGCTTAGATACCTGCCGCAGGAAAAGAAAGTGCGGCTGAGCTTACAAAGCCCAGTGAACAGATATATATAATCGAACGCAAAAGATAACGGAAAATCAAAGGATACGATATAAGGTGCAAAGGATATCACAAGACATGATCAAAGGAATACAAATATAAGGTAAGACAAATCAGAAGTCAATTCATAGTGTAAGGTAAGATGAATCAGAAAATCAAATCAAGTCCAATTACCAAGCCCAAACAAATCATATCATAGTAACCATGGAGTCGCGAGCTCCAAAATTGTGAAAGACGTGGAATGCACCCAAACATCAGTCACCAAATATACATATATCATAATGTCATAATCCATCGAATACAAAACAAATCTAGGATGCATCCATACGCCCCTTAAACAAATAATAATCTTCATAATGCGCATATAATATCAAATGGGGGACGGTGTGAGAAATCACTCACCCACACATGAGTCATGCCAAAGGTGCATCAATGACACGATCATGTTACCTTCATGACTAGGAAAAAAATAGTGGCTCGGGTCTCAAACTGGAGGGTTCAAAGCAAGGTCATATCAAAGTTCATTTCAAAGGGATCATAGCAAAGGTTCAATGCCAAAGGTTCAAATATCAAAGGTAGCATAGCAGGATTCAAATAGAACGTAATAACAGATCATATAAGAGAACCAAGATAAAAGGCTCAGAGCAAATGAAGCAAATCACATAAGTAATCAAAGATAGTGGGAAAAACCTTGGAGAAGGGAAAAAGAGTACAACTCGCAGATGGCAATCCACTCTAAAAACAGTAAACACTTCCAAAAGCCGAACAATCTTTCGACAAGATCAACTTCAGCTACAAATCAATATGATCACAAACCATTATTGCGAAGACCGGATAAGGGAATTAGGCAACTTCCATAGATGTAAGAGCGCCTTCACATTATTCTTCTTCTTGAATTTGCACGAAAGAATCTTAAGATAAACCGTAGACTTGATGACATCAATAATTTGATCTTTCGATCTCTTCTGATTCTTGAAAAGCCTATAATTCCGTTCTTGCCATACGAAATAACAAGAGGCTGCAAATACAAGTTTAAAGATAACACTTCTAGCCGACCTTCTTCTTGACAAGGGAGTAAGAAAATCCACAATCATGCTTAAGGAGGATGGCACATTAGAGAAACCCGAATAAGTCTTCAAATGATTCCAAACCTGCAAAGAAAAAATACACTCAAAGAAAAGATGGTCATGTGAGTCAGGCTGGCGATTACATAAAGGACACTGAAGTAGGTTTAAGTTAGTATTGCTACTAACATCCCATTGCCTCAGTGTGTCTTGAGTCTTCAACTTCTGTTTGATCACCAACCAAAGGTAAATCGCATGGTGAATGAATACTATGAGAGAACCACACCAAATTATACCACTCAATCTCATTCCCTCTAGGCCGAATACAATCCCAAACAGTAGCAACCGAGAAAGTAGTATCCACGTCATTTAAAGTTTTCTAAATTAATCGATCTATGACATTAGGAATAAGAATAGGAATCATAATCGAGAAAAGAGAAGGATACTTTACAAGCCATTCATTCGGCCAATTCCATCTTCCGTTAGTAGAAACATCTTTAACCTTGGACGACATATCAAAACATGCATTATGAATATCCATGTGGCGTAACAAGCTGCGATAACGGACTTAACGAGCACCAATGATCAAACCAAACCAACATCGTATTACCATCTCAAATACAAGACCATATAAATTTCGGGATTAAGGGACGAACCTAGAAACCCCATGACATGTTTCTACGAAAAGGAATATCCCAAAAATTACAGCCTCTTAGTTTGTAAGTATGAATCCATTTGACCCACAAGGACTCCTTAAGGGAAAGAATACTCTAAATATGCGAAGTGATGAGAGCCTTATTGAAAACATTTAATCTTCCAAGCCCAAGGCTACCTTCTCTTTTAGGAAGACAAACAGCCTCCCAAGTAACTTTAGCCTTACACTTACGCATCTCACATTGGCACCAAATAAAACCACGCATAAGCAGTTCTATATCCAGCAAGATGCGAGATGGAATAATAAACACGGAAGCCCAATAAACATGCATAAAACCAAGAACAAATTGCACGAGTTGCACCATCCCAGCAAAGGAAAAGAACTTATTCTTCCAATCATTAACCTTATTTTTAACTTTCTCCATCAACTCATTGCAATCACGATAAATAAGTCTAGTAGAGACTAAAGGAACACCCACATATTTAACCAGAAACTAACCTTCTTCAAAAGGGAGAACACTAAGAATATCAAGTTTCACATAGTTAAGAACATTGCAAAAGTAGGCAATACTCTTAGGTAAACTAGGAACCAACTCGGAAGCATTCTTAAATTCATCTAACGCCTCCATAATGATAATGACAAAATCAACATCCCCATGAGCAAAGAGAAATAAATCATCAGTAAAACACAAGTTGATGATGTTAAGATTAGAGCAATACTGATGATATGTGAAATTCTCAGACTCACAAACCCTCCGATGAGGCATAAGAGTAAGGACCTCCATCACAAGGGTAAAAAGATAATGAGATAACGGGTCACCTTGACGGAGGCCCCTCTTACCTTTAAAATAACCATGCAAGACTCCATTGATACTTATGGAGAACGAAGTAGAAGAAACACACTCCATAATCCAACCTATCATACATGGATGAAACCCAAACCCGACAAGATTAGCCTTTAAAACCCCCAGTCTATAGTATCATATGTTTTTTGAATATCCACTTTAAAAGCACACCTATGAGGACCTCTATCCAAGTGATAATTATGCATAAGCTCTTGAGTCAATAAAATATTGTTAGTAATTCTCTTACCCAGCACAAAAGCCGATTGGTTAGGACTTATCAGATTCGTCAAGCTATCTTTCATCTTGTTAGTCTAAAATCCGACAATAAGTCACATGTTTAAGTCTCTACTTTACTTTTTTACAAATCACCTTTAACATTATATGGTCATAAACATAATTAAATTTCTTATCCTCTATAAAGATTTATATGCATGTTTGAAGCTACAACATTAGCAAAGTATGTTAGGGTATTTATCCTTACTTCTGTTCAAACAGTGAAAGGTTTAGATATTGACGAGGGCATTTGCTTTGTCTTATATCTCTTTTAATTGGGGAACAATAAGATATTTAAAGAGATTTAACGATAAACTTATTATCCTATTAGTAGGCTAAACTTTTTTGGAAATAAAGATGGTATAATTGAAGATTTATGAGCTATAAGGCTACTTACAGCACGGACCTTCAGTGACCCTTATTTTTTTGACATCTCAGCTTTCTTTCTCCTACGACCTACAGACGACATTTCATAGTTATTTTCAAGAAAAACCCATCCTTTTTACACTATATATATATCCCTTACATTTTCATGTTCAATACACTTTACTTTTAATTTCTCAACACACAAATGGTAACATTTCATATGGCTTGTCTCTCTCACATATCGTTAAAGAAATCATAAAGTATGTTAAAAAGCAATGTGAAATAGACGATGCGACTCGTCAAGAAGCTATCATCGCTGTAACCAAGTTGTTTAACGAAGCAAACTTGGCAAAACAAGCTTTGAGGGAACAATATGCAGAATGCAAAGACATTCCGCAAGACGTACTGTGATCGACAAATTTTTGAGAGACGAAGCCATGAAAGATTACAAGGTTGAACGAAAGTTGTGGAAATGTGTGCAAAAATACAAAATAATATCAGTCACAAAATCCGTTAGATGCACAAAGAAAACAAATACGAGCTGTTTTCTTATCATAATCTGTATTTTTATTTGAATGTCGTATTTCTTTTTTAAGTATTGTATTTTTATTTTTATTTGAATAAAATGTGTGTGTTTTAAATTAAATTGAAAAAACCATTATAAAGGGAAAACTATCCGTTAGGATATGTATCTGTTGCAATACGAATTTTTTAAACACAATGCAAAA
>BQNB010058296.1:0-37814 GCA_026074375.1 Tanacetum coccineum
CGGGGAGTGAAGTTGTTTAATTTTTATTTTTATTAGTATTTTAGTTCTAACTTTTAATTAATCTCGATTTAGTGTAGTTTAATTAGTGTGAATTTTTATTTTATTTTTGATTCTTAGTGTCGGATCGTCCATTTCACCAAAAAGTTTTTATAATTTTGTTTGTGTGTTTGTTTTACTTTTCTGTTTTATTTTTGTTTTTTGTACACTGTTCTGGTCGAATTATCGATACGGCGTATTCACTAGTTGAATACGGCGTATCAACCTTTCACTGCCAATACAGCGTATTCCATTCAAACAGTCAATACGCCATATTTAGTCAATTAAATACGGCGTATCGTACTTAGTTTTCTGCATTTTCTTTCTTCCGAGCATATCCTACTGATTGTTTATCCTCTGTTTCAGGTAGTGCATGACAAGGAGTTCAAACAAAGACCTTGTCTAACCTTTCAAAAACCCTGAACAAGTGTTCTGATCATTAAGGAAGCTCTCCAAGACACGGAGTCTTGACTATTTGAGTTCACCGGAATTCAACTTAATTTTTGATCCCGAAGATCAGTTTGAAGAAGAGGGAACAGAAACAATGGGGGAACCAACTATGGAAGAGTACATGAACAAGACCCAAGAAGGCTGTGGGTCGGGAATTGCTAGGCCTAAGATCGATGAAAAGGCTTAGTTTGAGCTGAAAGGTCAATTTCTCAAAGAACTGCGTGACAACACTTTCAGTAGATCGGATAATGAAGATTCCAATGAACATATTGAGAAAGTTCTTGAGATTGTTGATCTATTCCATATCCCTGACATAACTCAAGATCAGGTAACGCTTTGAGTTTTCCCTAAGTCGCTTACTAGAGCCGCAAGTCGTTGGCTAAAGAATAAACCAGCTGGTTCAATTACAACTTAGGAAACTCTTAAAGAGAAATTTTTGAGCAAGTATTGGCCACCTGCCCAAACTGCTAAAAATATGGAGGAAATTAATAACTTCCAACAAGATCCTGATGAAACTCTTTACCAAGCGTGAGAACGATTCAAGGAACTTTTATTGAGATGTCCTCAACACTACTTAAAGATATGCAGGAAGTGATCTCGTTTTACAAGGGATTGGATGTACCTACTAGACAGATTCTTGATTCCAAAGGTGCCATACCATCTATGAAAGCTGCTAACGTAAAGAAAGCCATCCAGGATATGGCTAATCATTCTCAAAAATGGCATAATGGAACGTATACTAGGTGTAGAAGTACTGAAACTTATGATGGATTAGCTGCTATTCAAGCTGAACTTAATAACCTTGGAAGGGAAATCAAGAAAGTAAATGAAAAAGTGTATGCTGCTTAAGTAGGGTGTGAATTATGCAAGGGATCTCACTACACCAAGGATTGTCCGCTAAAAGAAGAAGGAAAAACAATTGAAGAAGCGTATTACACTCAATTTGGTGTACCATTCCAACAAGGAGGACAATATAGAGCTGCTTAAGTAGGGTGTGAATTATGCAAGGGGTCTCACTACACTCAATTCAGAATCACAAAATTGACCCACGGAGAATAAGTTATGACCTAACCCTTCCACATAATAAACCCAAGAGATGGTAACATTTCCCATTTGATAGTCTCCATAACCCATAATCTTAACAATGTGATCATTCCCAAATCTGACGGTACCCAAAAATTACTGACGAAGTTGATGAGTTGAGAGCGATTTCTGGTCATATGCTTTGAGCAGCCGAATTCCAAATACCAAAGAACAATTTGGATAACCTATAATCGTTAAGAGAAGAAGATGGAATATCAGAAACAGTGGATCCCCAAGATTGTTTGGGTTCCTTAGAGTTAGAAGTTTTAGATTCTATAATCTTAACTTTGCTAGTGGAACCTACAAATCTTGTTGCTTTTGGCTTCCTGCTGTAAACTAAGATTCCTTGAGTTGGTGTAGCTACTAAATTGGTAGAGGTTTCCTTAGTAGGCACTACTTTAGTGGAGGTAATCCTAGTTAAAGGGAACTTATTTCCAACTATAGTGAAGGTCCTACCTGTAGGTTTCCAACTATATCCAATTTCACTAAACACCTTACCCGTAGGTTTCCATACTTTTCTCATTTTATTTCTTTTAGATTTAGATTTTGAACGCACATTCACATCATTCACATAATCAATAATACACATATCATGATTAGCATCAAAAAAAATTGTTACAGATAGCACAAGTAGATTTAAACTTAGCATTTCTTACAGAATGCTTAACAAGTGCATTACTGACAAGTTTAGAAACAAAATTCATCTTATTAAAACTAGATTTAACTTTCCTAGAGTGATCTTCTACTTTATTCTTATGATTGCTACTTGGTGGTCGCGTGATCCAATTGTTCTTTGTATTGCCTGAAGGTTTTGATTCGCTAACACTAGTAGTAGGTTTTACTCCTGTAGAAGTCAACAAAGGCTTGTTAGAATCTTTGGTTTTAAGAGAATCAGTCTGCTTGGCAATATTACTTGAAGATGTGACAAGTTTAGAAAATCTAACTCTTTTGTCCTTGTTCGTCGGTGTGACAGCAACTAACTTCTCACTAGGTTTTGGTGAAATAGGACATGTCTGAGAGACATAGACTAACAATTCCTGAACGTGTTTGGTAAACATGCAAGCAGATTCTAATAAAGGTTTACTAGGATTTTGTGTTCTAGCACGTTCTACAAATCCACAAAGAGTGTCAGTATTTTTTGTAGCCTTCTCAATATAAACCACATGGGCATCCCTATTGTTCTTAAGTCTATAGAAATAGGTTATATGTCAAGCTTGAACATTCCTAGAGCAGTAGTGGCATTAGGTTTTGAAACCGCAGTATCGACAACATTTTTCCCTTTAAGTTTCCTTAATTCATTTTTCAATGCTGTAATAGCAAAAACCTTTTCTTGAAGTTGAGCATTTAAATCTGAATTTTCAATAGACTTTGCATTAATTTGAGCAATTAAAGAGTAACAATGTTCTTTTGATTGAATATGTGTCTTCCTAATTAAGTCAAAATGGTCTTTGTAAAATGATTTCAAATGCTCTCGTTCTTTTCTCAAATTTTTATTTTTCAAAAGTAATTTGGCCACACTATGCTCCAACTCAATGTTGATTGTTTCAATCTCATCGATGTCTTTCTTTACATTTTCCACACTATTTTTTCCACTCAAAGATTTAATCCTATCCTTCAACTTTCTGATGACTGTGTCTTTTTCTTGTGACTGAGCTTTTAATTCATTTCATTCAAATAACTGATTAAATGTAGGAGCATTTTGGGTTTCACAAAAATTGTCCTTTTGAAAAACTTCTTAATTGAGTTGAGTCGTTAATTCCAAAGAAATGCAATGCTTTTCGAGTGTTGAATAACTTTTCAAAAGTTTTGTTGAAAATCGTTTAGCCCATCTAGGATTAGTTTTACAGATAACTTATATACGCAGCAGAATAATAAAGAACAATAAGTTATCAAACAAGGTTTACTACTAAACATTGAAGCCTCCATTATTATTTGATCAGAATAACATGGTTACCTAATGATATCAAGGATCAGATTCCTTTTGAGCGTAACTATACTATCTAATTGACTAGTAACTAACGATAAAAATGTGTATACCACGCCGACTTTTGCTAGACTCTCATTGAGAAGTCTGCGTTTCTAACTATTCTGGATGCTAATACCAGATGTCTAATACCCTTTATATATAGGGTTTACAAGAAAACCTAGCTTACATAGAAAGCTAACTTAGTTTATCACATTAAGTCCTTGTTGTTTCATCTTTCTTCATTTGTGCATATGTAATTTTGTAATCATCAAATCTGTAGACCTAACAATCTTCCCCTATTTGATATTACAAAACAATCTTCATGAATGAAACAATCTTCAAAGCTTCCCCTTGACTTAGGATCTTCTTGAACATGCCACCACACATAATAAGCTGCAAACCATATCTCTTGTAGTCTTCTTCCCCTTTTTGTAATCATCTAATAGGGGTCTTCTTGTAGATATGCAACTTGTAAACACTTCCCATCAAGTGGTGCATGTAGATGGTTAAACATTTAATCAATAAGCTTCCCCTGAAACCAATATGTTTACCATCTCTTGAATCTCGAACTTTGTAGGCTCTATGTAGTGATTACTGATGAAGAAAACTGAGTATAACGAATTTGATGAAGAAGTAGAATCTCCCAAACTTGTGTCTTATGTCTTGCACTATCCACGTGACGTCAAACTTATAAATAAATCTGTGAAATATAAGTAGATCGCGAACGCACATTCACATCATTCACATGATCAATAAGGCACATATCATGAGTAGCATTAAACAACATTTGTTACAGATAACACACATAGATTTAAACTTAGCATTTCTTACAGAATGCTTAACAAGTGCATTACTGATGGGTTCAGAAACATAATTTGCATTTAACATAGATTGCATGACATGAGCATTACATTCAGTTTTGTCAACATGATTCGTTTTATTCTTCCTTCTTCCTAGACTTAACACTCCTAGATTGGTCTTCTACTTTATTCTTCTGATTGCTACTTGGTGGTCGCGAGATCCTATTGTTCTTTGTATTGCCTGAAGGCTTTGATCCGCTAGCACTAGTAGTAAGTTTTACTCCTGTAGAAGTCAACAAAGGCTTGTTAGAATCTTTGGTTTTAAGAGAATCAGTCTGCTTGGGAATATTGCATGAAGATGTAACAGGTTCAGCAAATCTAACTCTTTTGTCCCTGTTCATCGGTGTGATAGAAACTAACTTCTCACTAGGTTTTGGTGAATTAGGGGATGTCTAAGAGACATAGACTAACAATTCCTGAACGTATTTTGTAAACATGCAAGCGGATTCTAATAGAGGTTCACTAGGATCATGTGTTCTAGCACGTTCTACAAATCCATAAAGAGTGTCAGTATTTTCTATATTCTTCTCAATATAAACCTCATGGGCATCCCTATTGTTCTTAAGTCTATGAGAAATAGGTTCTATGTCAAGCTTGAACATTCCTGGAGCAATAGTGGCACTAGGTTTTGAAACAGCAGTATCGACAACATTTTTCCTTTTAAGTTTTCTTAGTTCATTTTCAATGCTGCAATAGCAAAAACCTTCTCTTGAAGTTGAGCATTTAAATCCGAATTTTCAACAGACTTTGCATTAATTTAAGCAATTAAAGAGTTACAATGTTCTTTTGACTGAACACGTGTCTTTCTAATTGAGTCAAATTAGTCTTTGTAAATTGATTTCAAATGCTCTCGTTCTTTTCTTAAATTTTTATTTTTAGAAAGTAAGTGTGCCACACTATGCTCCAGCTCAATGTTGATTGTTTCAATCTCATCAATGTCTTTTTTTTCATTTTCTACATTATCTTTTCCACTCAGCGATTTAATCCTATCTTTCAACTTTCTTGTGACCGTGTCCTTTTCTTGTGACTGAGCTTTCAATTCATTTATTTCAAATAAATGATTAAATGTAGGAGCATTTTGGTTTTCACGAAAACTTTCCTTTTGAAAAATTTCTTGATTCAGTTGAGTTGTTAATTCCAAAGAAATGCAATGCTTTTTAAGTGTTGAGTAAGTTTTCAAAAGTTTATCGTAAACATCCTTTCAATCAAATCTTTCTTTTTGAGAAGCTCAGTCTCAAGTTCCAGACACTTATTGCATTCATTCACACATGATTTTTCACATCAAGAATATCCACAGAATTCACAGCAATATGCACAATTTATTGAGATATGATTTGTTTCAGGAGTTGATCATTAACAATGCTAAGTTGTTTGATTTGAATTTCAAAAGCGTTTTTGTCTACAGAAAACTTATCAACAACCGCTTCCATTTGGTTAAAAATAGTTTGAACTTCAGTAATTTCATCTAAAAGAGTTTTATCAAACGCATTAAATGTGTCTTTTAAAACTTTTAAAAATGGAATTATCTCTATTACAAAACAAGCTTTTGTATGTTCAAAACCCCACGCACCAGCAGTAATAGCATCGGATGTGGTTCTCTTTTTCACAATCTTGTCAAAATTGGCCAGTTGATATTTTAGCTTTTTAAGACTTTCATTTACCAAACTTACCTTAGGAAGTTCACTAGGAGCTTCAATTCTAACAGGTGTATGTGACGTAACGGGTGTTTTAGAAAAGGACGAATGTTTTAACCAGAAAGCTTGTTCTGCAGACAATTCTTTTTTAGTAACAAAACGTTTACCAAAATCTTCTTTTATCTTATTTAACTTTGAATAATCAATTGGAGATATCTTAATTTTATTTTCTATTGAAATTGGATCATTTTGTTTATCAAGCATCTTTAATTGACTCTCTGCTTCCAAAATTAATGTCTTCATCATCAATCACAAAAATCACAGCAATGTTCTTTAGCAATAACACTACCATCATATAATGTTGGTTGAATCCGCTAAGCTTTTTTAAGATTGAACGGATTTTGATAACGAAGAGCTTGTTTGTGAGTGTCATCGTAAAAAACTTGTGGTTTCGTTAGCATATGCATTGCTTGCGTAGATCGATACATCTTACAAATAATATTCTCCAGTTCTTTATTTTGTTTTTCCAAAACAATTTCCTTTTCAATGTATTTAGACTATTTTTCTTTAGATTCTGTTTTGAAAACAGTTAATGTTTTTGATAAATATTCATTTTCTCTGACATGATTAGAAAGAGTTTCTTTAAGTGTATCGATCTCCTGCTAAAAAGCCACAAGCTTTGCATTTCTATTCCGAATTAAATCATCCATTTGAGAATCTATTAATTATTCACGTTTATTCAAATCTACATTAAGTCTTTGTTCAAAAATGGCGACTCGTTCTTTGTATCTCTCAAGCTCAGCGGTTAATGATTCATTTACCATTTTATTTGTCTGATTTTCCTTATCTAAATGAGCTACGTGATTAGTCATTTGTTCAACCAAAGATAGCACCAATAAATCATTAGGTGTAGAAGAATTAGTATCATGAATAACCGCATCTTGTGATTCCTAGAGATATTGAAAATACGGAATGATATTACTATCACTATGTATCTCATTATCTTGAAAATTGTCAAAATGTGTTTGTTCAGAATGTTGCATCTCTTGCACATCCTGATTAATCATATCATTCGAAGAAGAATCAGAATATGGTACCTCAGAGAGAACATCTGAATCACAGCTTGAAAGATTTTCCATCAGAACCGCTTTAGCCGAGGATAAGTCATCACAATCCGAGTCATATGCATCCAAGTCTTCAGTCTAGAAAGCTGAATTCTAAGGGATTGTTTGCTGAGCAACTAGAGCTTCTGATATTCCAGGGTCTGCTAAAGATGCAAGTTGCTCTTCATCCAATATCTTACCCGCTTCCTAAGCTTTAGCTAACATCAATTTATTCTTAAACCATGCAGCATTCCTTGTCATTTTTGGCTGAGTACACTGTCTCGCCATATGCCCTTCTCCTTGACAATTATAACACTTCACAACTCTTGGTTGACCACCTGCATAGTTTCCCCTTGAAGTTGTAGCAATTCCTCTGTTTCCAGTACTAGCAAAACTCTGAGAGTGTCTTCCTTGAACTTGTTGAACTGTGACTCTACCATCTTGAATGGTTTCCTGATTCCTGGGATCGGAAGACGTTCTGAGTTGATTGTTTGAAGGTGGAAACCTTGATGCCACAGCAGATAGGAATGCCATTGCTTTGTTAATGCATTCAATCAGATCTTTTCCTCGCTGAAATGTAGGAACAGCGAGACCAAAGTCCAATTGAGGAAAGTCAACTTGAGAGTGTTGTGTAACTGATGGAGATATGAATGGTTGAGGAGAAACTGAATGTTGTTGTGAATTAATTGGAGTTTGATGGTATTAATGATGAATAGGTGCTGCATAAACTGGTGTGAATTGTTGAGGAGGTGGATACATTGAAGAACCTGAATGTTAGGTGACTGAGATGGATTGTATAGAGTTGGAGAGTTGGCTACCAATGCAAAAGGATCCAGATATCTTTCACGCATGATACGAACTTCATTAGCATGTCGTTCATGTTGAATAAGATATGCGTACAACTGATCATAGTTGGTGGTATACAAACTTTTAGCTAACTTCACATCAGTGACAAACTTGCTCCATTCTGATAAAAAAGCATTCAGAAACTTGGTATTGACTTGAAATTGTTGCATTGTCATCCCAATAGTATGCATGTCATTGATGAGCTGAGAGAATCTCCAATAATACTCATACATTGTTTCACCCTGAACATAAGCAAACTTATCAAATAAGTTGTACAATCTGCATTCACGTTCTTGGTACGATAATTCAGTGCCTTTCATTAGTAGCTTGACTCTATCCTAAATATCCTTAGCCGCCTCTTGATAGTTAACAAGTGCATACACATCGGGTGGAAGACCGTGAAGAATGATATTGTTTGCTTCAACATCACAGTCATCTTAAAGTTGTTGTGCTTCAGTGAGTTCGGAGTATATCTTAGGTCTAGTCTGCCCATTTTCTTTAACAGTTGGGTAAACCAATGGACCATTATCGATTGAATCAAGCATCATCCTACCATGTTTCTTCCCTTTGATGAATAGACGTATACGACTTGCCCATGAATCATACATTGATTTCTTAAGCATTGGAGGACAGTTCTCAACTCCAGCAACAATGATGTGTTCTGCTAAAGTAGTCATCTTGCTTTAATTGAAAAGTGAAATGATTAAAAATTGATCATACAGTGATAAAGGAGGATTGTGTTAAGGATTGTTGTTGTCGGTGATTAAGATTGATATTCCACGGGATTTTACAAATTTTCACTAAAACTAAGAAATCCAAGTATTTCGCGGGATTTTACAAAGTAAGACAAACCGTAAAAAATAAAATCTTTTTGTGACAGTGTAATGTTTCGCCTAGATTTTGACAGTTGTAATGTTTCGCTTGGATTATGAAAAATTATAATGTTTCGCTTGTAATGTTTCGCTTGAAATATGGCAATGTAATGTTTCGCTTGGTTTATGAAAATTGGACAGAGTTTCGTTTTGCACAAGAACGTAATTCGCTTGAACTAACAACCTGTCATAAATCGCCTACAAACATAAATCTCCTGATACATATTTCGCCTGATACATATTTCGCTTGACCTAAGAAAACGTAACTAGAGTTTTGTTCCCTAGAAATCTCATAAATCGTTTGGAACCAACCTGTCATAAATCGCCTACATACATATTTCTCCTGCATACACATTTCGCTAGACTCATACATATTTCACAGGCTTCAAATAAAAACGTACTTTTTCTACAAAAATCACCAAAAACACACCCTTTTAACATTTTACCTTGATTTTTTCTTGCACAACTAATTATCTTAGACCTAGATCTTGCTTAAAAACATAAACTTTAACACTTTTAAAAACAAAAATCTAGGTTTTGATTTTGAAAGACACGAAACCAAAAATAACTAAAACCAACAATCTAAACAAGATATAAACGCACACAAGCTCACGATATCACCCCATGGCGACTGATACCAATTGTAGATGTATCAAATCATTTGACAAATGAGAAAGAAAGAAAGTTTAAAGAGAAAAAGTGGGTTGTAGCACTTAGAATGAGAAAAGAAAGAAAAATGTATTATGTGAAAGAACCAAATGAACAACCCAACCCTCTCCAAGGTGTGGAGAGGGGTATTTATACCTTGCTTGGGTCGGTCACACATAAGAATGACTTATGTTTACCCGGCTAGCTTGGTAAATTTCTAAATATTACGCTACGAGCTATTCTATAATATATTGGTAGTGATCGAGTCTTTTCTCGATTTCTAACAAAGACACTGCACAACATATGAGATATAAGGTCTTGTATGGGTTAAATAAATGATTTTACCCACTAATTTCTGATATTTAGTTATATTTTTTGTAAAGCTTATATGTCTGAGATTCTTTGCAACTTAAAACACAATTTGCAGGTAAAGGAGTAGACACAAGTTTTGCTGCAAGCAGACCAAACTGATGTAGTAACTCCAAACAATACTTTCTTTGACACATACAAATTTCTTTTTCATTATCCAAAATTTTAATTCGATAAAATATTTTAATAGACCCAAATCCTTTATAAAAAATTGACTACTAAAAAAGATTTACAAGCACCAATCTCTTTTTTGTCATTACTAGTTATCACAATATCATCAACATACAATAGCAAAGCAATGAAAACATTGTTAGTTGCTTAATGTGTAATTGCATTGGAAAAAGCCATGCTCAACCAAGGCAATGGTAAGCTTAGCATTCTACTATCTTAGGGCTTGCTTTAAGCCATATAATGATTTACTAACTTATAAACTTGACTTTCATTATTACATAAGCCAGAGAAAGTCCTTCTTGGGAAAATCCGGTGGGAGCGGAGGGTCCTCCCGAAGGAGTTCTCCAATTCCCATATATCCCGATGTCTAAGCTTTCTTCTCCCTCCGGATGAAAATCTCCCATCACGACCGACCATTCCTAGAACTTGTAGATTGGTATAAGGGTCACACAGATGGCGCCAAAATGTTGAAGTAATTTTCCATAAGTATTCTTTGAGTCGCGGTCCTTTGGACGATTAAGATGCCCCTTCGTCCCTAGGCTAAAAACAAAATAAAACACCGTTGACTCGCCTTAGGTTTTTAATCTGAGATCAAGCTCCGATGTAACAATAAGTACATGCTTGGTATAGGTTTTTGAGAGATAGAGTAGAGAAAGAAAGTAGTGAGAAGTGGAGAGTATCTGAATGTGTCACCTATCGGGGTGAATGACTCAATCTATACTACCTCGACTCTGGTCCACGACACGAGGATTGTGGAGATGAGGTTGTCGATAGGTGCAACGTGATAATCGTTGTTGGGAACTTTTTGCTTGGGTTGTCGTGTTGCACTAGGTGACCGTTGTGGACCGTGTATAGTTCCATCCGTACCTCATCGTACAACAACTATCAATATTAATAGGACCATTCTAACGCGAAGTACTTATTTTTTATTTTTTATGCCAAAGAGGGCGACTAAGGGTGCGTTTGGTTCGCTGTAATTGGGCGTAATTTGATGTAATTGTAATTCAGATTACATTACGTAGCATGTTTGGTTTGCATATTAGAGTGAATTGTAATTAAGATTACATTACGTAGGTTGTTTGGTTTCCGTTGTAATTGTAATTCGATCACTCCAATTACATCAAGTGAGGGAATTCAGATTACATAGGAAGTTTGGAAAGTTTTGAATTATGTCGTAATTCAGAATTTTTACTTAAAAAAATCAGTAATTATAAATTATTATTATTATTATTATTATTCAAATATTTATTATTACTATTATTATTATTATTATTATTATTATTATTAATATTTTATTTTTATTACTACTAAATATTTTATTTATTATTATTGTTATAATATTGTATTATTATTATTATATTATTAATATTATTATTTATTTTATTTTTATTATTATTTTTGATTTAAATTTTATTATTATCATTATTAAAATATTTATTATTATTATTATTAAAATATTTATTATTATTATTATTAAATATTTAATTAATTTTATTATTATATTATTAATATTATTATTTATTTTATTTTTATTTTTATTTATATTTTCTATTATTCTTATTATTTATTAATATTAACATTTTTTATTTTTTTATTATTTAAGATTTATTAAATTTTTCTGAATTACATTACGATGAGTACCAACCAAACACAGTGACAGATTTCATCAATTACAATTTCAACACATTACAATTCCAACACATTACAACCCTTTCAATTACAATTCAGAGTTGAGATCCAAAAATATCTCATATTTAGCATAGATCAAAAGACTCAATCTCTACCATCCATCTAATTTTGATCCAATGGCTGTGATTAAATAAACACTTTCAACTTTAAGGGTAAATTTGGCAACTATATATTAAATAAAATTACACACGCCTAATTTTTATCCAAAAAAAACACACACATTCTCTCGGTCTCTCCACACCGGCGACCAACCACCATCACCAACCACTAACCACCATCACCAACCGCCAACAAAAACCACCATCACCACACACTGACGATTAAAACCCACCATCACAAACCACTAACCACTAGCCACCATCACCAACCACGATCACAAACCACTTACTATAAACCTAACTGCTACTATTCCTTCAAATAACTGCAAAACAGATCGGTTAACCCTAATTATGGAAACAGATCTAGAATTGAAAAATATTGATGATAATCAGTTAAAAGAAGCTAATATGGTTGTTGATGATGAAAATACACACACACACACACACACACACACACCAGTTACTCTCATTAAACGCACACACCTAACCGATCATAACACACACACACCTAACCGTTGCTGATGAAATGGGTAAACGCGATGAAATGACAGCGAAAAATCGTAGATCGAAGGTCGATTCATCATCTATTCAAGTTGCTGATGCTGATGATGGTGAATTTTGTTTACTTTATGCTTATTTTTTGTTTTATTATGCTTATTTTTTGGTTTATTATGCTTATTTTATGCTTATTCCGATTATAAGTTTATTTAGTGTTTATAATATGTTTTTAGTTTGATTGTGGTTATTCCTTATGCTTTATTGTGCTTATTTTGTGGTTGATTATGCTTATTTTGTGGTTGATAATACGCTTATTCTGATTTTGTGCTTAATTTGTTGTTGATAAGCAGTTTACGGAAAATATGAAACTATCATGAGTCACAAATAAGTAGATAAGCTTTTTACATAACTGTGATTGTGGTTATTCCTTATACGTTTTATGCTGAAATTGAAGGTTTTGAAGTTAAAAAATGGGCACAAAAAAAACTAAAAGCGGTTTGGTAAGATCTAAGTACGTCATGTGTAACAGGGAAGGGGTTCCAAAAGATATAAACATAAACACATTGGATCTTGAAAACAGTGATAAACAAGTTCGAAATACAAGACGCCGTATAAAGGTTTGTAAGGCAAGAATAAAAGTTGATTTGCATCCTATTTCCGGAAAGTACGAAATAACTAAGTTTGTTTGTAAGCACAATCACCAAATGATTCCAAAACACTATAAGCATCTAACAAAGAAACAAAGGAAGATGACTCAAACGGAAAAGATGTTTGTTGTCAAAGCTTCAACCATGAAACGGTGCAACAAGGGCACACAACTTGTATTCTAGTATGAAAGGGGGTGCACAATATGTTCATGGGACGAGTGATGATTTTAAGAATCATATAAGGGACGTTAATGAATTCATAGGCGAAAGTGATGCGCAAATGCTAATCAACAAAATGGAAAATAGAAATAAGTTTGTGCCCAACTTTACGTTTCAATATAAAGTGGAAAATAGTGAATTGGTTGCAATGTTTTGGGCTGACGAAGTTGATAAATGCAACTACAAGGAGTTTGGAGATATTATATCATTTGATGCTACTTTCCGAACTAACAAGTAAGTTTTTATACAAAAAAATTGTTTTGTCTTTTCATAAAACTGTTATGATTCTGACCAGAATCACATGTGATTTTCAGGTATGACATGGTTTTTGTTCCATTCATCGGGATAGATAATCACAGAAAGTGTGTGACAGTCGGCTCAGGATTTCTTTTAAGAGAAGACACTGAAGCTTACACATGGCTACTAAGGTCATTCATGACTGCTCATGAAAAGCAGCCAACAATGATTGTAACGGATCAAGATGGAGCAATGAAATTAGCAATTGAAGAAGTTCTTACTGAATCTAAACACAGACTATGCATGTGGCATATCATGCAAAAAATTCCAGCAAAGGTATTGAAAAATCATAAACTACTTGAACTCTTCAGCATGAATCACATATGATTTCTTCTAGTTTCTTACTCTAATTTTTGAATTACATGTGATTCATTTACAGATCTGTACAAAAATTTATGATGAAACCGATTTCAAAGAGCGCTTTAACAAAATTATGTGGAATATGTTCATGGAGCCAATGGAGTTTGAAGAAAAATGGTCAAAACTCATTGAAGATTTTGGCTTGCAAAACCACAAATGGATGACAAAGATGTTTAACCTTTGAGAAATGTGGCTACCGGCTTATTTTATTGACTCGTCGTTGTTTGGATTGATGAGAACTACTTCAAGATCTGAGAGTGAAAACGCATTCTTCAAAAGTTTCACAAATCACGGGTCAACGTTAGTCAATTTCATGATGTGCTTCGAGTCAGCAATGGAAAGGCAAAGGTATAGGCAAGAAGTACTAGACTTTAGAACATTTGACTCGGCTCCAAAAATTCATACAAAGTTAAAAATTGAAATCCATGCATCTAAAGTATATACAAGAACAATATTTCTTCTTGTTCAAAAGGAAATAATAGAAGCGGTGTGGGCATGCCAAATACTAGAGTGTAAAACAGAAGAGGGCTGTGAGATTGTTAAGGTTAGAGACAAGAGAGCATCTGCTTATAGAACACTTAATACAGAAAAAGAAAAAGAGGTGGTGCAGCAAAAGGAGTATGTAGCAGAATACAAGGTAATTACTTATTAGTTGTTTATGTTTTGTTATAAAAATCATATGTGATTCCTCTGTGAATCACATGTGATTCTCATATAAATCACATATGATTCACCATATTTATTAATTGTGTTTCTTTTTATGATGTATAATAAGGTTCTTCGATCTCTTGAAGATGGTTCAGTGGAATGTACTTGTAGGCATTTTATTCGATATGGTTTTCTATGTCGACATGCATTCTGTGTTTTGAAGAACCGTGATATTGAAGTAATTCCAGAAAAGTACATTTTGAGGCGTTGGAGAAGGGATATAATACCACCTGCATTGAGAAGAAACAAAAACAGATATGGAGAAAAAAATGAAACAATTGAAAAATTAACAAATGAGGCTAATTACGTGGTTGATGAATGTTTGTTTCTGTTGAGTAAAGATGAAGGAATGTTAGCAACATTTGTGGAACAGTTGAAAACTATCAAGCAAGAAGTTCAGGTTCAAGTGCCTAAGCCTCCTTCACAGAAAACAGGTGATGTGATTGAAGATATATATGCAGTTGAGAAACCACAACAAAATGATGTCAACAATCCACAACGGGCTAGAAACAAAGGTGGTCGGAGAGGAGAACGTAGAAAAAGTGGAAGAGAAATCGCACTTAAAGCTAAAACTAGGCAGATTCGGAAATGTTTATGCTGTGGAGAGAAGACTAACAAGCACACAAAGTCAACATGTCCATCAAATCCAAAGTATGTTGCAAAACTAGCGAGACTTGTTGCTGCTGCTGCTGAACAAGGAACAACAACTGCAGCTGCTACTGAACAAGAAACGACAACTGCTGCTGAACAAGGAGCGACAACTGAAGAAGCAACGACAACTGCAATTGTTTCTAAAGAAGCAACTAACGCTTCTTGAAATATCTTACTTTGTTTAGATTTGCGTTTTTCATATCATACTTTGTTTAGATTTTGGTTTTATCTTTAATTTTGTTGAACTGTTGGAAAAGTGATATGAGGATTTAAATTTATCTATATTAGATTGAATTAATTTTTGTTTGATATTTTTCTTAGAAATCAATTGAGATTAGTAAAGAGATCACATGTGATTTTCCAAGAAATCACATGTGATTCATCAAAAATCATACCTGATTTCTTATGAATCACATGTGATTCTTATGAAATCATATGTGATTCATCAAAGTAGCATGTATAAAATCAAACTAATTCATAAAGATGTAAAAAAATTCATTAAAGTAGCAGGTAAAATCCATTTCATACTATTAAGATAAGAATATACCATTAAGCGTTCTAAAATACTACCATGACTAGTTCAAATACTACATCAGCATCCATCAGTGATTACCAAAAAACTACCATGACAATCTAAACTATACCATCAGTTGTAACCCATTAGTTCTAACCCATCAGACTACCATTAGTTTTTAACTACAAATACTACCAAAAGTTCTAACCCTGACTACCATCAGTTCTATCCATGTCACTTGTTCTTTAATTCATCCTCCTCTTGATTCTCAACAAAAGTCTTCGTCTTAGCTGGATCACGCTCGTCCCTGTTCTTGATTGCATTGACAATAATTGAAATCCTTGTTTGTTCATCATTCTCAGACTCAAACTTGAACGCCAAATCAAACATCTTTTCTGCATGGACATTAAATTCATGCAACAAAATCTTAGTAGCAAATCTTGAACCTCATGCGCCTCAACATTGAAACTTGCTCATCTGATTCTTCACACAAATCAATATCCCATCATCCGACAGGTTTACCGAAGTAATGCTCTAAATGTATCATTGTGAATACTCCGCAATCTAAATGATTCTTTGTAGTACTCCATTTCAACTTGGGAATGCGATGTTTTAATTTAGCAACAAAAATATGTTTTGGATGATTGTAGTTTTTCCGATTCCTGGCAAAAAGCTTTTTCTACAAAAAAAAGAAAAAGAAAATTAAAAACTATACAAACATAAAAAACAACAAGTATCAAACATATGTAAAAATCATATGTGATTTCCTGTGAATCACATGTGATTCAAATGAAATCACATATGATTCATAAGAAATCACATATGATTCATAAGAAATCACATGTAATTTTTAGTATAACTTACTAGAGGTTCACAAACTCCTTTGTACTTTGATTTATAGGTCTCTCCACAATTACTATTATCAAGTATGAACATTGCCGATGGACTCTTAAGGTGGAACACAACAACATAAAAATGTCCAAAAGCACAAATAGGAAAAAACGCCTATTTCAAAAAAAAGTAAAATATAAATTCAAAAACGTAAAATATTATGCAAAAGTTATATTTGTAACAGAAAGAGTATTTACCAAATCAACTTCGAAAAGAGAAATAGAAGAAACATCATGTTCGAACTGAGCTGAAATCTCACCTGAGAACACTTTCCACTGCTGTTCTTCATCAATAGTCCCTTCGATTATAGCTTTTGTCTGTGTTAAACAAAAAAAATTATAAATAAAAACAATTATTAATAAAAATTTGAAAAAGTCGAATAAAAACGTACAATACAACCGGTTGGAAAAAAATGCCTTCTTGGTGACGGACAATTCAAGATTGCTACCGAACAGTCAATAACATTGGCATCTATCCACAATCTTGGTGCCAATGTCTCCATGTTCAAACGAACAGATGATAAATCGTGACCAGAACGAGTTTGAAAAACAATTTCACTAAAAATAAAAAATCACATGAATTAGAAAAATCACATGTGATTCATAAGAAATCATATGTGATTCATTAGAAATCACATGTGATTCTACAAGTTACAGTTTACATAAAAGATGAAAAATATATGGAAGTGCACTTACTACTTATCGCCTTGCATTGCAAACAAGCTATTACCCAACACAAACTCAAGCCTCTGAATGAGAGAAGTAATTTTTGTCCTCTTATTCATGTAAGGAGAGGTCAGGTAAGTGGGTGGCTTAACAATCCTTTTATTAGGAGATGAACGAGTAACCACTCGTTGAGGAGTCTGAGGACACACAACTGATATAGGCTGAACAGCCCGAGGCCACACAAACAAATCTTCCTCAATCATAACAATTTGTTAATTAGATCATAATATGCAATGTAAAAATCAAAAAAGAACAAATTATAAAGTACTTTATAATATGCATCATAAAGACATTCAATCACCTCACCAACCCAATCGATATTTTTTTCAATCCACTGCGTGAAAGTTTCTTCATCAAGCATTGGTATGTGTATAATTACACATACCTTTGACCACTAAAATCAGACTTAAATGACTAAAAACGTACCAAAAATACATTGTATTTGTATGTTTTGCATTTGTATTGTGCAGGTAACGGATATTCAAGAAAAGGACAAAAATAGAAGCCAAAACGAGAAAATCGAGCACGAGAACGGAAAGAGCGTGAAAGAGAAGTCAAAATTAAAGCCAAGTCAAAAAGTCAAAGTCAACAAAGTCAAGTCAAAGTCAACCCCGGGAAGTGGAATTGGAAAGAGCATCGAAAACCGAACCCGAAAACCTAAATTGCCAAAAGTGGGCCCACCCGTACCCACCTAGTGGGCCCGGGTCAGCCCACTTATACATTACAAACCTTATAAAAATTAAAAGGCCCAAGTCCTTTTATACCACACCCGGCCCAACAAACAAGCCCAACACCCACTTATAACTCCCGTTAACCACAACACCCCTTAACCTTTACCCCGTTAGTCCTTTAAGGACTAACGGTGCAAACCCCAACCCAACTCCAAGGACCAAAGTTGCACACATTAAGGACTGTCCCTGCAATTCAGTTATACACTTTCAGGGACTATTCTTGCCATTTCCCAAACTTTAAAAGGGAAGCGGGAACACTGTACATCTTCTACAATTCCCTGTCTCCACTACCAGACAAAACATCCCTCCCCTTTCTTCTCCCCTATGTCGACCAACACCTCTACACACCTTATTCCCCCCAATTGCCACCTTGGCAATCCCGTGCAACACCATTCGTCCAAGGAACAAGACAATGATTTGATGGCTAAGATTAAAGAGCTTGGGCACTACTCAATTTAGACGGCCAAGATGAGTATTTGAAGATACTCACACAAGAAGCACACACGGCTTCCCTCTCAGCAAAGAAGCACACCCCCTAGAATATTCTTAAGCCTAGTATAAATAGGGTTCATGTGTAAGCCATTTGGCACCTAGTTTTTTTTATGTAGTTTTAACCTAGTTTTAAGTTATTTTTAAGTATTGTAATCTGTTTTTAATGTTTAATGAAATTTAAGTTTTGGTTCTAAATCCTGTCTTCAATATTTAAGCTCATTTTATGATTTAAAAAGCTCACCATAAGCTCTCATAAGCTTTCTATTAAAACTTTTATTACCTGTTTTCATTAAAAGTAACTTAGATATATAAACAGTTAAGAAAATTTACAAAAAGTCCACCCCTTAAAATACCACAGCTTAAGATTGGATGATAAGCTAGCCTTGGAAGAGCTTATAGACCTCACTAGCTTGTCTTTTTGACAAGCTAGAGCTTGTAGACACTTTATTGCCCTGTTTTGAGCAAGGGCTTTTGTAAGTCATCTATTTTTCATCTTTCTTGCATTTTACTGTAGCTCAGTTTATTGGTTGCTTATTTATGCTTTTTATTGCTTATTTATGTTTTCTATGCTTGTCTATGTTTTATTTGCTTATTATGTCCTTTGTTTAAGATTTAATTCAAAACTGTCATTTTTAGTTAAATCTGCCATTTGCTTATTTTGCTTATTTGAATGCTTATTTTTGCTTATATTCTGTTAATGTTGGCTTAATATTGTTTGGTAATAATCTGCTTACAAAAAACCTTTTGCTTAAACAATCAAAACCAGTTTAAAAATTGCTTTAAGAATACTTAAGGGGTGTTTGGGATAACCTGTCAAATGGGTCATTTTGTGTTCAAAAAACTTTGGGTCACTTGGCTTTCTTTTGCAAGATGTTTTTAAGTATTTTTAATCTGTTTCTAGAGTTGTTTAAGTCTAAAAGATTGCTTTTGAGATTTTATAAGTGGTCTTTGAAAACTGTGTGACAAAAACAGTTTTAAGAGCTTATTTCTATAAGGCTTTTAAATCTAGTTTTTAAAGGTCTTGCTTTAGTGTTTCTTAGTGTCTTAATGCATTTGATTAGAATCCTTTAGGTTTCTTGTGCTTTGTTAAAATCTGCCAATTTGTCAAGTGATTTACATAGTTAAAACTACCACTTTTTAACCTTCAAAATTCAGATAGCAAAAATGGTTTTCAGCTTATGAAACTTTGAGCATAAGCTCATTTGTGGGGGTTCTTTATCTGTTTTAACTTGCTTTCAACTTTGGAGCTTATTTGTCAGCTTAATTATAGGCCTGCTTATTGCCTTTGTCTTTGCTAAATATGAAAAATCAGTACATGATGCCTGAGTAAGCACTTTTCATTTGTCCTTTTCATTGCTTATCTTTCTTTCAATCCATTTTTTATTTGTTGTTTTAGAAAGCCAATAAGCTAATCTTTAAGATGGTATAAGCCTATATCCCATAAGAATCAATTTTGTTACTTATTTTTAAGCCTAAAAGTGACTCCTAAGACTGTTTGGTTAAGCAAGTTTTGCCAAAAGCTAAAATTGTTTATCTGAGCTTATTGGCCCATTAAATTTTCTTAAGTTAGGTTCATTCATGCTTATTGGGTTAGTTTTAAGTGTTTTTAGCTTATTTACTTTGAAATAGAGCTTATTTGAGCTTATTAGGATTTTTAGCTTAAAACTCTAAGTATAAAAGTCCTTTTTAGCACTGCTGTCATTAAGCTTAGTTTAAGCTTATTCTGTTGGCTTATTTTTGTTCCTTAGAGCTTATTAGATAGAGCTTATTACTTGTGATAGCTTAGTTGTGTCTTGTATTTGCTTATTTGTGCTTAAGTAGCCATACAGTTTAGTTTTTTTTAGTCTTTAAGTCTTTGAAATCTATTAGTCTTTCATTGCTTATTTGTGTGCTTATTTTTGGCTTATATAAAAAGTGTCTTTGCAAAAGTTTCTTATTTCTAGCTTATTTAAAAAGTTGTAAAAAAATGATGCAAAACAAAAACGTTTGGGAAAGGGGAAGTCCCAAGTGAGCCAGGGCTCGAACCTGGGACCTCAACCCCATCAACCAAACGTTTTAACAACACTCTCTACTACACACCGTGCCCTTGGGTCTTTTGCGTTATACTTTGCATATAATATATACTTGTAAACGTTTTGAGCCCAATAAGTCCAAGCCACTTCGTGGCTTATTTTGAGCTTTTCTGAGCTTATTCGATAAGCTGGCTTAACCAGCTTATTTTTCCTAGGATCTTTATAGCTCTTAGGATTTTCCTGCAATTTTTCATAATTTTTCATACTTATTTGTTATTTTTAACTATTTTTCGAAAGTTAAAATTTTAAAAAGTCTTAAAAAATAGAAAATTAATTCAGAAAATTACAAAAAAATAGTTTTTAGATTTAGAATAAATATTTTTAGGTTTACAAGCATTAAAATCATTTTTACCACTTTTAGATTTTAATTTTGATTTTTAGCTTTTTAAATTAATTTTAGAAAATAGATTTTTATTATAAAAAGTAGTTAAAAATAGTTTTTTGAGTTTTTATCATATTTTAGACTTTTCTAAGGTAGAATATCATTTTTTAGAATTTTTAGGTATTAATTTGCTATTTTCTAGGATTTTAAATAGATTAATTTAGTTTTTATTTCATAAAAAAATTATTAAAAAGCCAAAAAAATATAATTCCTTTTTAGAAAATTTTATTTGATCATATTTGAGGTTTAGAAACTAAGTTTGTATTTTTAGGGTTTAATTTTGCCTTAGTTGGTAATTAGTCGCGTTTTTAGGATTTCCCGTTTTCGTTTTTAGTTTAAATTTGTGTTGCTTTAATTGTTTTTAGTTTAGATTGCCTTAATTTTCCCGTAGCTTTAGAAATCCAATCATAACCTTGTTCCATTCAAGCATCGATTATCAAAACGACTCTCGGCTTTCAATTGCATTCCTCATTGGGGAAACGACCCGGGAATCATACTCCCGGATTACTATAATTATGATTTTTTGATTCTTACCCTCATATTTATATATTTACATAAGTATTTTATATTTATATATTATATATTTTAAAGGTAGCCTCAGAATCAATCAGGAAGTGTTACAATTCACAGCTTAAACACATGCCTATTGTGTCTACCACGTTGTCAAACTTAGAGAAATTATATGGCAAGCTAGTTGTCCCCCCTAAATACTCTAAATGGTGAAATGTATAGTATATTTTACTAGTATAAATAACCATGCAATCTATGTAAATAAACTTGCACCAATTCACCATTTTAAGGTGATACTTCTTTCTTATCTTTATGTGTCTTTCTATAATGGTTCTTAATGGTTCTTGGAAGTTCTTGATTATATCGTTAATCTTGTGATAAAATTAGTTAATTACAACACCTTGAAGCTTTTTAACCTTCAAGATTTATTTTTACCAAGGAACTATCAATGGATAATCTTTTGAAGGTTTTAAACACTTTTGTTGTCAAAACCATTATAACTGAATTTCAGATCTTCATGTAAACTCTATAAGTTGATTTTCTTGCAACTTAAGAAACCTTTGAGAAAACTAAACTTGCATCTCGAGTTTCTATTTAGTATACCTAATCTTAAAACACATTATATCAACACAACAATAGCCAAACAATAACCGGAAAATAATAGAAAATTAGATATGTCCAGCCAACTTCTACACGTTGTATCACCCTACTAGTTGCTTCCATTCAAAATCCCTTCGGTGAGAGCCTAGATTGGTTACAATCAAACTTTTAACAAACTCAAACTTAAACCCTAAACCCTATCTATAGTTTGAATTTCATAAAAATCAAACTTTTAACAAACTCGCGGTGTCAATTATACCACAGCTGCGCAGAAACTGATGAACCAAATAAACTTTGTTTTTTTCACTTTTACTCACCTTAATAAGTCAAGTGGAAAAACATCACCCTTTGTCACTTTTGTAGGAAATCACGCAAGTTAGAGAAAAATATATATTCAAGTCAACTTCTTCTTCTTCCTGGTTACTTCGTGTTCTTCATCTCAACATGTAGGTCCAAAGAAAAGAGTCTTTGAAACCTTAACTAACTTTCTCTTAAGTGATCTTCTTTCGACGATCCAATACCAAACAATAACATCACTCTTGATACCAATTGTTGAAATTACGTCGTCAACAAACTCGAAACGTCGATACACAAATCAAGATCACTTGATATTGATTGCACAAGATCAAGCTAAAGTCGACTGACTTTTAAGCAGTGTTGCAAAAATCGGCCTAGGCGGCCAATTAATCGGCCGCCTAGGCGGAATCGGTCATTAAATGCCTTGATTTTTACTAATCGGCCTAAAAAATGGGTTAAAAATCGGTCAAAAATCGGATTAATCGGTCAAAATCAGAAAAAATCAGAAAAAATCGGAATAAATCAGAATAAATAATGAAAAAATCGGATCACTTGAAATATTTGACGTTTTGAACTTTGAAATACCATGCTTATCTTATACATATTATATCTAAAATTATAATTTTGTATATAAAAAATCCAATCCGATTAATCCCCGCATAACCGATTAATCGCTAGGCGCTACCCGACCGCTCCGGGAGCGCCTAGCAATTTTTGCAACCTTGCTTTTAAGAAGAACCCTAAACAAACCGAAACAAGGTTTATTATTTTCACTTGTTTTGACTCTCCCCTCATTGTGTGATTCCTTCTTCCCCAACAAGGCTCAACTTAGCCCGAAATTGATCAAAGATTCAACAAGAAAAGTATATCAAAAGATAATCGACTAAAGATAGACAACATGAACACTATATACACCCTCGAACCTTCTTTACAAATAACTAATACAGGCTTACAACGAGACAAGAAAAATGAATTAATTAGCATCTTCATCACCTCTATTTATAAATATGAGAGGTATAATCCATAACGAATTAGAATTTTATAGTATATTTGTTTGTCTTGCACATAAAGCATTCATAGTGCAAATTTAAGTACTTTCCTAATCTATAATACCAAATACAACTAACCCCTCAATCTCTCTAGGTTTGTTCCTATATTTAACAAGAGATGGATGTGAAATCCCACGAGCAAAATGTTATTTGCTCAAGTCTCTAGTTAAAACATAAGCATGTTATGATTGGTTACAAGAAGGTTTTTTTGAGGTAACTATGGTTTTTGACCTTTTGGCCGCCTAATCTATGAGGATTGAACCCATCGCCACACAAATCAAACCAGGTAAAGCCCTTCTTTTTAAAAGGTTGGCGTGGCCAATTCAAGATTGTTTGCACCTTGTTATCAGTAAGGATCTCGGATAGTGTATTGTTCTTAGATTGTATGACAGAATGTTGTATTAAAGATCAGGCATGTCTGATCTTTATATCTTACTGTTGTAATCAGTTTGGTAATTACTAAAATGTTAACCTTTCATTGAAAAAAAAGATTGTTTGCAACTAACAGGTAATGAACTTAAGACCTTACACATTTTATGACATTTACATAACTATTACAACATTTAAAGAGGACACATAGTTCTAAAAGTATTAAACTTAGTTTTTTTCTTAGCCTCAGATGTTTATTAGGAGCCAATATTGGTATCTTGTTTAAAAGGAAATCTATTGGCAAAGTTAAGAAATAGTTAATTAAAAAGGGATTGATAGAAAAGTTTGCAATTGGTCTTGGTCTTTATCATTTACTTTCTTGACCCATTAAAAACTCAAAAAGTAAAAAAAAAAAAAAACCAAACTATATATATTTGACCTCTAGTATATACTAGTGTTTTATATACCCAAACTATCCATGATTGATTTTTACTCCAAATTTACAGGAGGTGTAGTAAGTAGTAACTCATTGGACAAAGTAGTTGGACATATTATACTTGCGGTTTCATACCATTATTCATATCAGATGAGTTCTATGATTATATTTTATAAGAATGGTGGTCTTTTTTTCTTAAACCATGAATTTTGACATTATAATAGACAAATTCACGGGTTAAGTTTGAGCCCACTGACGACATATAGACACAAACCGGATGAAGCCATTTTTTTTAAAATAACCATTTAAAAGTTGTTTGCAGGTAACACAATTTGAACCTGAGATCTCTTGCATTTTAGTGATGATACTTACTGACCATCATATTGTCACCCATGTTAAATATAACACAATAATGTATTTTTAATGTTGTACAATTTCCATATCCGATTCGTTTCTTTGAAAAACTGTTATAAGATAAAACCATCTATTAGTTTCTGACCCAAATGAATAAAAAGCAACCGTCTTATCAAAATCAGGCTAGCTATTTTTTAATAAAATTATTTGTTTTTTCGCGTTAAAAATATACTTCTGCCAAAAAAGCAAATGTCTATTTTGTAAATACATAAAAATTTAAGAAATTTCATTAACCACAATCTCCGGCCACTAATTATCTTTCGATCAATTGGTTGAATGCAAAGTAAACATCTATTTAAGAACTTCACTCAATACAAACATGACATTTATTTTAGTACGTAAGCAGTAATATTTTCATGCAGTATCGTTAACTTACACCCTGGCCGGTGTAACTCGTACAATTTGGTCCGGCCTGGTCGTTTGATTAATATTATACAAATGATATCATAAAAATCTAACGTAGCTGACGTCATTGCCAAAGAAATGACCAAGTGATGACATCATCTCCCTCTATATATACTCTTCCACTTCTTCTGCATAATCAAACTATAATCCCTCGTAACAAAAATATCCTTTACACACTCTTATCAAACACTTTCATATTATACAAATGGAATATTCCGGTGACAGAAGTGGTGGCGCCACCTCACCCATGGCCATTGTCTCAAATTATCACTCATCACCAAAAAGTACTTCTAATAATAACTCAACATCTTCATCATCTCAGCTTAGTCCATCTAGTGTTTTAACCCCACCATCACCACCTCATCCAGTGGTTCTTAGCCCATGTGCCGCGTGCAAGATTCTTAGACGACGATGTGTCGAGAAATGTGTCTTGGCACCTTACTTTCCTCCTACTGATCCTCTTAAGTTTACGATTGCACACCGTGTGTTTGGAGCTAGCAACATCATTAAGTTGTTGCAGGTAAAACTATAGTCAGACATTTTTTTTTAGCGACAACTTTTTTTTTTATTGAAAACGACTTTGCAAGAAGAAATTTTATAGTCAGACGTTATCAAGTTGGTTGATCAAAATTTAATGATGATAGTAACGTGTATTTATGTTTTAAGGTCTTCTTACTATTATACTTACCACAACAAAAGAAATTATTGTTCAAAGGTTTACAAAAAACTTGCATTTTTTTGGTTGATCAAGATTTAATGCTGATAGAGTGATAGTAACGTGTATAATGTATTTAAAGTTTTTAGTAGGTGTTCTTACTAGTATCTTATCAATTATCATAACAAAAAGAATTATTATATAAAAGGTTATAAAGGCTTGCATTTTTTTAATGTGAATACAAGACTTTGACTCTTCTTTCTTTTCCACCTGCTATTTTTTTCCTTCTTTCCCATCTTATTAGTATAATTTAGTTTAAACCAAAAAAACGGTTACAGATATCTAAAACAAGTCTAAACTATTTGGAAACCACACTTTTTATATAGATTTTGCAACTAATGATACAAGTGCTGATAAAATTTGTTAACAGGTTATTTCCATGTTTAGGGGACCTTTTTTTTTAATCTAAAAAGTATTAAGAATATATAATTAGAATTTATAAACACATTTACAGTACTATATAAAGCATTTTAATTTTACAAACTATTGTGTTGAAAGCGAAAATAGTACTGATCATTTTTAGTACTGAAAATACAGCTTAAAAGTAGCTTAATAAAATTGCCGTTGAAAAAATATATTAATTTAAATTTAATAATTTTGAACTCAGCCGAAGTAGTAATCTTTTTGACAAATCAAAAGTAAATATATTAATTTCTAAAGGAGTATCGTATATGTAGGACCATCTTAAACCGGTTCAAAAGTTGACATTTGCATATAGAGATATATAGTAGTTATAGAAGGGTAAAATTAGTAACATGCATGGTCACCTAAAGAGAAGCCATGATCACCTTTTCAATTATATGAATTGAAATTGTTCTCATTTTATTCATTACTTTTTGTCTAAATATTGTAACTAGAAGTAACAATGTTACATATGAAATGAAATTGTTCTCATTTTATTCATACTTTTCGTCTAAATATTGTAACTAGAAGTAACACGTGTAACATTTAATTTGTATGATTTACAGGAGCTTCCGGAGTCTCAAAGAGCAGATGCAGTTAGTAGTATGGTTTACGAAGCGAATGCAAGGCTTAGAGATCCAGTTTATGGTTGTGCAGGAGCGATATGTCAGCTTCAAAAGCAAGTAAGCGAGCTCCAAGCAGAGTTGGCCAAGGCGCAAGCGGAGGTGCTCAACATGCAATGCCAACATTCCAATTTGTCATCTATGATTTGTATGGAGATGGATCAACAATTAGTACTACAGCCAACACTACGACGACACGATACGCCTTATGATAACCTAAACTTCTTCCCCGATGATGTCGATTTGGGAAGCGTCTTTGAGCCACTTTGGACATGAAACTAAGGATTCTCTCCTTGAGTTGATCAGTCAAGTATTCAAGTTTGCAGCTTATATTGAACACCGTTAACAGCAGGGGGGACAAAGAAGTGACCACAGCGTGATTGCACAACATTTTCACCCTTGTCTACCACATTTGGATCTACTAGAAACGGCTTTGCAACTTCGAGATACCAAGCATCACTGCCAAGTGGACCAAGGCACTGGGTCACATTAGAATGATATGTTATTGCAGAAAACTTGAGGGGCCGATCTTCAAGGTGCATAGCAGACAGCCTAATAGCAATGTATACATAAAGAATTAATATTGATTACAAGTTTAAGGAATTATACTTATATGCAAAGATGAAAGAGACTAATACTTATATGCATCTACTGCTTATGTAACTTGAGATTTATAGTTAAGTTTTTTTTGGTTAAAAGGTTGTCACCCTGGTGAATAATAGATTACTCAAAAAAAATGCTTGAGTACAATGGATGTGAGTGAAATCTCACATTTCAGCCCATTACATAAGGGGTAAAGCTAAAGTACCAAAGCACAACTACTTCTAAAAAATGAAGAAACTACTACTACTACTACAAGATAACATTTGACTCAAAACGACACCAAATATAATCTACTTCTTGATACAGCCACGAAGCTTGATGTCCAAAGCATTACAGAAAGCCTCTTGGTCTTCGGATAAATAATTTGCATTGTACACATCATCGTCGTATGGATCATAATCATCATCCAATGTTTCCTTCCAACTTTCATACAAGCTTAACCACCACCATTTTTCAATTGTTTAGACACCATAAAGTTACCAGTTTCCTCAAACACATCATCGACATCACTCTCATTGTCGTCACCAACCCGCATGCACGAACTCAAGACACAGGTTTAACAACTTTATTCGTGTCCAATGTAGGAGTATGTTTACCATCTTTTGACTTATTAGGCAGAGTATGAGTTTGCTTATCATTTGCTTGTGGCCCTACATCAATAGGAGTAGCAATATTAGTCATGGTAGTCACATTCTCAGCCCGCTCCGCATCTTTTGCCCTTCGTCTAAAGCGTTAGCCGTTTTCACTAAGTTTGCACCCATATCTGGTTGTCTAGAAGTTGACACCTCCTTCGAGTATTCCTTAGGACTAGACCCCTTGTTCGTCGTTGCTTGTTTAGGCCGACAAGCAAATCTCTTGTTCACATTAATACCGTCATATTACCTATTGTTTGGTCCTTTACGCCTCACGTCCGTAAACCCATCTCTTTGGTCCTTATTCAAAGCCACATTAGGTTTTGAAACTATAACATTCTTCAAGCATTGAATATTCATATGACTATTACATGAATCACATCTCGGTGGTGTCCATTCATATTTAATAGTAATTTTTCTTAGATGTATCTCTCTTACATCAAATTCGGGATAGCAATATCTAGGGGTGTGCACGGTTCGGTTTGGGTCGGTTTTTGGCTAAAACCGAAACCGAACCGAAATATTCGGTTTTTATAAAACCAAAAACCGAAACCGCTCGGTTTTTGGCGGTTCGGTTTTTTCGGTTTCTCGGTTTTTGCGGTTCGGTTTTTCGGTTTTTTCGGTTTCAAACCGTTTAAATTTGGTTTTTGCTAATTTATATTAATAAACTTGTTTTACGTAGAAAATTGGTTATTTTTTTAATTTTTTTGTCAATATGAGCCTAATAATGTTTACACAAATTTTTACAATTATACACATATAAATGAGAGACACACATGCATGTGAAAATACACATAATATGATCATTGTCATTGTACAACATATTGTCAAGTAAACACACGTACACGACAAACATATATATAAACATTAAGATAATATATATTATAATAATTTCATCCATAAAATAAATATAAATTTAAAATTTTTAGTTATCATTTATTTATTTATATTATATTAATTATATATTATTATAAAACTGGTTTGGTTTGGTTTGGTTCGGTTCGGTTCGGTTTTTACGGTTCGGTTTTTGAACAAAAACCAAAACAGAACTTAAATTTTTTGGTTTTTGAAAAATTAAAAACCGAACCATCGGTTTCTAGTTTCGGTCGGTTTTTTCGGTTTTCGGTTTGGTTTCGGTTTTTTCGGTTTTTAGTTCGGTTTTGGTTTTTTCGGTTTCTTCTGCTCACCCCTAGCAATAACCATTGAATCCTTCAAAATGTTTTCAACACTTACTTCAATCATAATACGTGCAAAACTATTTCTTCCACGTGATTCCTTGGACAACGTACTAGCAAAAACATTTTGCCAAATTTTTTCTATAGCACTAAGACCATCGGCAGTGAATGCCGTCATTGGAACAACATGAAGTTTGACCCAAACCTGAACAAGATTTAACACCTCTTTATTCAAATTAGTAGAGGTAGTCCATTTTGAAAAATTATCGATATGGCATGGGTCATCCATGGATCATTCTTAAGTACATCATCAATCCCTCTTTTGGAGCGAAATTTAAAAAAGAAAAAACCATTGGCATTCAACAACAAGCATTAAGCACATAATTCTCCACAACTAGGAACGCCACACGTTTACTAATAAAATAACCGTATAAAGAGTTAGCCAATTTGCCACTTACCTCATTCACAGAAGATCTAGGTATCAATACTTCACATGTGCTAGATGCGGGCGTAGTAAGAACATGAAAATTCACTTGCGTTTTGTTCACATCATCAAGTACAACAACAAAAGAACTCAAGGAATTGCCATTGGTGTTCTGTCTAGAATCCACTTGCATTCTTGTATCAGTAGCATTCGAAGTACCTCCAACAACATCCTCCATGATAATTTCGTTCCCCACAACACCAGAAGACGCGATGTGTGTATAGCTTTGTTAGAGGGATTTATTGGCTTCCCATCATCTCTAACTAACACGATCTTTCCTTCAAGCATTATACCCTTAATATCCCGTATCTTATCAGCTAGCAAATTAAGTGATGTGTTACCACTAGCCTCTGACAAGTTAGGGAACGATCATATTCCTTCATCTTCTACACCCTTGGTAGCCGCCAAACTATCATTCGAACTTCATGCCTTATTATTAGACTTATCAAACTTTGTACCACCCTCATTTTCCCTCTCGAACCTAGAAACCCTTGCTTCATACTCTTACCATTCAAGAACCATGCAATCAAAAACCCACTTTCAGTCCAAAAAAACCCTAGTATGAATAACACTTCCACACACGACCAACACATAGAAACCCTAATAAGTTGTGACAATAATAGATACTCTAAAGTAAAAGGTCACATTAGCACAAACAAATCACCAGTACAAACAAGCAAATCTCAACGTTATGATTGTCAACTCTTCAAACATTACCCTAAAGAACGAAAAACCAAACCCTAGTGAAACACAATGCCTCGAATACCCGCAATTAACCCTAGCAATGTTGCAAAAATCGCGAGTCGCTAGCCGGGCGGTCGACCACCCTGTAGCTTGTAATCGGTCTAGGCGCGATTAATCGGTGATTAATCGGTTTTGCAAATTTTATATATAAATTTCATAGTTACTTGTATGAGATGGATACAACACTTTAAATACACTAAAATTAAATGAGTTCAAAGTTACATAGTTCAAAACATAGACATAGATAATAAAAGTTAACAGTTAACAATTCAAAGTCACATTGTAAAAAAAATGTTTGGCTTTCGTTGACCGATTAGGCCGATTTTTGTCCGATTTAACCGATTTTTGACCGATTTAACCCATTTTTTTACCGATTTTTGACCAGACCGATTTTTCACCCGATTTGCCTTATTTTCCAAGGTGTATGACCGAGTAGCGATTAATCGACGATTACAAGGCCGCCTAGGCTGATTTTTGCAACATTGAACCCTAGGATTAATTACATATATGACGATGATAAAGTATGTATTAGATTCAACAACGATTTAGGATTGAGCAACAATAGTCGATCGATTTCAGTTTAAAGGTTTTTGCCTGTTTCGTCTATTGTTCAAAGTAGACAAAATTATGCACTCACTATCACTTACTGTCATTACTAAGATAATAGCAACAGAGAAACCACCACAAGGTGGCCTAGTGGCCACGCGTCCTGATGCCCTCAAAAGTATGTATTGGGTTCAAACCTTACTATGTAAACATCTTGGAGGTGGTCGGGAACGAAAAACCGAAAAGGGTTTGTAGAAAGTTATGAGGATACCCCAGTTAGGCCGCATGCATAAGAGTCAAAGACTCCCCCTCCCCAGTAACCTAAACTTGGGAAAAAATTTAATTCGTTTAACCGTTAGCGTAGCGATAGAGAATATTTCTGTCTTTTTTAACCAACTTTCTGGCTTATACACACTTCACTACTCAAACCTCTATGATCATATTAGAGAGATGCCTAGTGTCATTACTCTTTTGGGTAAAGGGTGTCCTTGGAAATTTATTACTACAAAAATAATTTAGTACAATGGATGTAGGTGAATCCCACATCTTAGCCTGTTACATAGGCAACCAACTACATTAAGGAAGGTATAATTATGCCTAGACTACAAATGACTCAATACCATCAAGTAATTTGTTTCTTTATTCGACCTCGTACCTTGATATCTAAATTATCGCATATAAATTGAATATTGTCAGGAATTTCCTGACCTTCATACATATCATCATCGTATAGTTCGTAGTCAGCATTCACATATGTTTTTCTCCATTGTTCCAGCAAGCTCTTAGTACCATATCTAACCCTCGACGATTTTAAAGCCATATAACTTGCCATTTAATTATCAATAAACTCAACTTCATCCTCACTACCATGATCACCAGAATAATCAATCTTTTCTAGAAGTTTACCATCATTATCCACAAGCCCACATTTCCCCTCCAGCAGCTGTTTTTCAAAAATATTAATCTTTTCTAATAGCGACGTAGAACGTTGCCCTTCTTCTTGCACACACCAGTCATAGAAGCCTTATTACCCGTTTCAACTTCTTCAATAGCCAAATTTTTAACATTTAAAGCCTCAAACGAGTTACTAAAGGATAAAGTACCATTACCTGATGTCGAAACATTCTTCTTACCAACAGAAGAAGTCGTCTTTTGGCTCGCTCCTTCTGTTGATTGTTTTGCTTTAGGGCGATAATGAGTTTTTGGTTTCACCCGAGACCGGTTTGAAGTTTTTTTTCCTCTGTTATTATCACTTGATTTCTTCTTTTTCACTTCAATAAAACCTTCATCATCCGACCCGGATGATCCACCCTTACCTTTATCCATCTTATTCACCACTCGTTTAAGAGCTTTTGGACAATTATCAAATGAGTGACCAAATATCGAGCATGTACTACAACGAGGAGGTTCCCACTCATATTCCACACGAATGGTTTCTTTCGTATATCTAGTTCTTTCAAGGTTTGGAACAACCATGACCAGATTATCGCTAAAATTATTACAAGCATTAATTTCAATCAAAAATCTTGCATAGCTGCTCCTCCCCAATGATTCCAAACACATGGAGTTCGTATATGTGTCTAGCATCATTTGGTTACCGATTTTCGTGGCGATCAAGCTTAAACCATACGATGTATAAGCAACCAATGGCACATCATCAAATTTCACCCATCTGGAACACGAGACAAATCTTCTTTAAGAAGGCTCACGGAGGGCGACCATTTATTCAGAAAATGAGAGCCTCCACGAATCATCCATGGACCATCTCTAAGCACCGAATCAACACCCTCAGGAAATAAGAACTTAAAGAAGAAAAAACCTTTTACCAAAGTTACTTTCTTTAATCCATATTTCTCTCAATTATTGTGTATAGACTATTCCACGACAGGGATTTGCCAATAAAATAACCGTACACTGAAATTTTCATTCTATCATTTACCTCGTGAACCGAAGCCAAAGACAACCAAATGTCATAATCAGCATCATTTAGCACATTAGCTTCGAGCTTCCGAAGATTAGCATTAGTCAAAGACGTAGGGCTAAGCTTATTAGCGTAAGATGCGAGAATTTCCTTCAAAACAGGCCCACTACTAGAAGTATTCGATGTAAAAGTGGTTCCAGTCGAAGCCATAATGGTTCCTCGTTTCCAGACTTATCAGTAGCAGCCTCACGATCATTATGTGTCCCAACAGTTGCGTCCAAAGTGCTCGAACCTTCTCCAATATTAATACCAACTTTTTTCTTTTAATTTTATCCTCTCCCACCCGAATCCAAAAACCCTTTTAGCATACTTACATTCAAACAACCTCAATAAATGAACATTAGTAAAGATTAACACCAGCAAGAATGACGAGGAAGGTTTTAAAATAAAACCCTAGCTGACTTTAAGCAGACTAAGGTTTTCGATAATGAAACATCTCCACGAAGACACCAACAGAAAGATCAATCAGAAGATAGATAAGAAACCCAAGAGATTAAGAAACCCTAAACCTAAACCCTTAACAGATTACCTTCATGAATGGATGGATGGGCACACGATAAATCTAGTCAAAAGAACGCGGAAGAAACAAGGAATACCATATGATAAGTAAATGTGAATCTAAACCAGCAAAGTGTAAGCTTTTTGGACATTTTTTAGCAGAACTAAAAGGTATTGTGAGTCTACTGCAAACAAGTGGCATCATGTTAAAAAGATTGAGTACGTCTTAATTTATCTTCTACTTTTGTAGTTCGGGTTATACTGGGGTAAATCAGCAAGATTCAAAAAATGCAGGCCATTCTGATTTGTTTACGTCTCGAAATAAAATTAGGAAGCATGTACGTATGTGCAAGTTGTGTTTATGATACTCATTTTTTGACGGACATAAGCACATGACATCCCGTGCAAGTTGCGTTTATGATACTCATTTTTTTACGGACATAAACACATGACATCCCGCGCTCCGCAGCATAGCGCGGGTTAAAAACCTTGTTATAATTATAACACAATATTAACAACTATATGGATTGTGCGGTTGCACGGGTTGGCCTCGGACCCGATAGAACCCGACTAGGGTGTATTTAATGCGCCGGGTCGACCCGGCCCGGTCCGACCCTTTTTTTCTGTTTTTTCCGCACCCGCCGGTATTTACGTAATAGTCTTTTGGGTATTTACGAAATAGCCTTTCGGGGTATTTACGAAAACTACCCTCATTTTAAAAAAATTACAAAATACCCCCTCCCCCCACTAATGGCTGTTAAGTAACGACCGTTAGTTTAATTATTTTTTTAAGAATCTACGAAAATAGTGCTTGGGCTCGGTCGTTACTTAACGACCGTTAACTTTTTTTTTCTTTCAACTTACAAAAATATACCCCTTCTCACGTCCAGCAAAAAACAACGCTCACTAACAATCCCGCAGCGGAGCGCGTGCAAACCCACTCGTTATAAGTAAACAAATATGAGAAGACTATCAATCCTTCCACGCAATAACATTATATTGAAAAAATATTATGATATAACCTAACACACTTTACACTAAAAGTAAATTTAAAGGCATACATGTCTTATTGTGAAGGAAAAAAAAACTCAAACTTAACTAACAACTCTTTCCATCTAACAAATACTGAAGTTACAGATATGAAATTTCAAATTTATATCAGTACTTCGTCTAAAAAATATTGTTCACGTTAAACTTTTCACTTGTCTAAAAATAAGTTACAATTCTAATATAAGCAATAAATACTCAGTTTTCTAGCTTTACCCTGACATACTTTGTTATAGTTCGAGTTTTTGCAGTTAATTTATACATAAATGCAAGGGTGAAACTATCACAAACTGTAAAAAGATTGCTGATAAACAATAAAGTGAGACGGAGGCACGGAGCAACAATTTTGGTTTGCTGAGAAAATTGTTTTATAAGCCCAATAGTGATCCCAGATCATGTTTTTTTTATTTCATGTTAGATAAGGTTACTATATCATTATTCACATGCTATTTATGGGTTGTGGTTCAACTAAATTTTTTATCCGTTGAATATGTGCATTTGAAGTTTTGGACTGGACTGGACAACTCAAAACTTAAACAAGAAAACTAATTATTTTCTTCCACTCAAAATTTCAAATTCAACCACTTTCCGCCCTTAATTCATCAAGAAGATTTTTGAGTTCCACATACAAAAACACAACCAGAATATTTACTTCTTATTCAAAAATACATATGCACGGTTAATTTAATATTACCTCAAACAATCATTTTGTGATACGTTTTGGGTCTCAAACAACCGAATGAAACCTGATGTTCATTGAGATCCAAAATGTATCATTTTATTTTCCTTCGATATATATAGTTTTCTAATACTCCCTCCGTCCCATTTTTATTGTCCACTTTTCCTTTTTGGGATGTCTCAATTTAATTGTCCACTACTAAAAATAGATAAGGAAGTTTGATCAAGTTTACTATATTACATTTATTTGAAATTATTATTACAAACTTTAAAGAAGACTTTAATTAATTAGCTAAGGGTAAAACTGTCATTCTGCCAAAAAGTAAGAAAGAGAAAGCAGTAATAAATGCATTTTTCTTAAACTGTGTGTTTTTTGTCGGGGAACAATAATTTTGAGACCGAGGGAGTAGACTGTGTAAATTTTACGTGCATAATGCAGTGTTTTACCCTTATTAAACAAAATCATAATACTAGTTCTTTACTAGCTGATTTTCAACATGGTTAATGTTTTTAACAATTGTTAAATTTATGTTTCCCTTTCTAGAAATTACCTGAGTGGGTACTTGACATTGGACTGCTGGTGCATATTAGTAGCTGATACAATGCATGCACATTAGTAATTGACTCCAATGATACCTCTACTTATCACGTACTGTTTGCTTTAAGCATCGTTAACAGACGTTTTCCGTGACAAACATATCGTCTTCTCTTTTGCAACAGAGGATCTGTATTATACTGTTTTCATACCTCTAACTCTAAATTCTAGCGAAAAAGTCAATTGCTAAAAGTATGCACAAATGGACATAAGGTATGTCATTCTGTCTGAAATATTTTAAACTGAAACATATTCTCTTGCTTTATTAACATGAATTTTAAAGTAGAGTGTAAGAAGAAAAAATAGTAAATATCTAGTGGTAGTCGAAATATCACCTTATCTCATGAGATCATGATAGAATAATATCATCCCAAAGAACAAAATAACACATCATAGCCATTCATTTATCATCAAAACAAAAAACTATTAAAAACTTCACTTTCCACCTCTTTTTTAAAAATAAAATATCTTGCAAACGGTAAATCGTTAAACGATAAAAAATACACCATCGCGACTAGAATTAAATCATCTTTCTATAGAGGGGCACTTTTATATACTATCGACGAACTTTTTTCGATTTTTTTTCAGTATACAAATCACATGTGATTTTTTCAGACGTAACTAAAAAAATCGATTTCATATACTTTTGACGACTTTTTAGTGTTAAAATTTCCGCCAAAAAAATTACACGTGATTTGTAAAATCACTTGTGATTTGTTGTTTTTAAAAATCACGTGTTATTTCATAAATCGCATGTGATTTCACAAATTCACTTATGATTTTTAAAGTAATAAATCACGTGTGATTTCATAAATTCATAAATCGCATGTGAATTTACAAATTTACGTGTGATTTTTAATGTAAGAAATCACATGTGATTTTTCGAATCACGTGTGATTTTTTCTGGGCGGAAATTAAAAAAAAAAGTTCGTCGAAAGTATATAAAAGTGTCCGTCTACAGAAAGATAATTTAATTCTCTTCGCTATGTTATAATTAAATTTACGTCAAACGAAAAAATATACACCATCGCTACGAGTATTTTTTTATGTTTCTATAGGGGGCACTTCTATATACTTTCGACGAACTTTTTTTCCGAATTTTTTTTCAGTCACGTCTAAAAAAATCATATGTGATTTGTATCACAATCACATGTGATTTCGTAAAAATAATCGAAAAAAAAGTTCGTCGAAAGTATATATAAGTACCCCTTTATAGAAAGATTATTTAATTCTCGTCGCGATGGTATGTTTTATTTTGCGTAACGATTAACGGTTTGTGAGATATTTAATTTTATAAAAATAGGATGAAAATGAGTTTTTTAATTAAATTAAAATAGAAATTAATATAAACCATTAAATGAAAATAAAATGGATGGTTAAGATAAAGTGAATTGTAATTAGATAGTGTTATTGGAATCTGGAAGCAGTGAAGACCAATAACGCCTAATTTCTTTGTATTTCTAGCCAATGTCAACTCTGAAGAATAAACCATCTTCATACTATATGCATCCTTCAATCCAACTATATTAGAAAATTTGGGTCCTATGTTATGGGTCCTACTGATTTAGCTCAATAGTGAATAAAGATATGATCAAGTGACTAGCTACTTAGAAATGAGTATGAACCCCGATAAAGTAGATGCAAATGAAATCTAAAGAATTCATGAGAGTAGCTATCTTAAAAGTTATGGTTTCAATCGTAATCCGAATGTTCATATTATAGACTACCATTAGAAATAGGATGTCACACTCACAAGTTGGCTCTTGACCATTTTGAGTTGGGGTAGGAGAAGTGGTATGCAATACTTTTTGTACATTTGAATATCGTCTACTATCGGTACTATTCTAAGTAGAATGATCGGGCCACCCAACGTTGCCTAGAAAAGTCGAGACTCTTCTGGGCACTTCACATGTAGCATCGGTCTTTGGTTAAGTTTAAGAACAGAATACTAGCTACTATACCAATTACGCTTAGAGTACAATATTTCAATTCCCGGCTG
>BQNB010058297.1:0-35686 GCA_026074375.1 Tanacetum coccineum
ACAAAATAGATAAAGCTGAAAAGGACAAGAAAAACTGAGATCCGTTTTTTTCGGAAAAGTACTAGGCGAATTAAACACTTTTAAAGGCGAATTAATCACCTGCAAGAGGCGAATTAATCCACATAGAAGAGGCGAATTAATCCACCTGCAGAGGCGAATTAATCCTATACCAAAGGCGAATTAAACACCCATACCATGACTGAGTCAACTCGGTAATTATCGAGTTGACCCAAGTCAACTCACTGAGTCGTCATTTATGAGTCAAGATCTAAGAAAAGATACAGAAATGTAGAAATGTAGAAGATATCATGACTAAATCGTTCATTAACCACAAAGACAATAAACAACATCAATTACAAACAAATTCAACAAATCCAACCATAACCTATCCTATCTCCTATCGTCACAAATTATAAATCCAACAATCATTCTAATCTAACTCCTCGTCATAATCAATAACCATCAAATCCAAAACCAGTAAACCTTAATCCCTTCATCACATAATATCTTCACTCCATCTCCTACTACCTTACAAAACTCGAAACAAATACAACTTAATTGAAAAATTAATCTCGGTTTCATTGTGTCGTGTTAAAACAAATCAAGACCTTTATAAGATCAAGAACACGCAATGAATCATCATCGATTTATAAAGGTTTAACCCTCTTTCATTATACGAAAATAAAGAATGATTCATAACAATCATGTTATAATCAAACTTTGCTTCGATTGTTACTCAAAACAAAAACGTAACGCAACAAACCTACCCGAGACCCATCTAAGGATCTTGAAGCCGAAAGTATCTTGAGCATATAGGATGAACAGGTTCTTTGGTTGTGGGTATGTGGTGGTTTGATAAAGAATTAAAGGGGTGTACGTTTGTTTTGATTTTGTGTAAGGAGGAGGAGTTGGATCTATTTTTTGGGATAGAAAAAAGGTGATGACTGCATTTTTTTTATTAGGGTTAGGTTAAAAATGAGAGGATTAGGGATTTTGGTTCTCTTATATTCTCATTTGTTTAGACCGGGTATAGCAAATGCAATTGGACTGGTATTATGTTTGACAAAGCATGGGCCAAAATGTTTCTAGTTGTGATTATGGGCTTCTAGAATGATTTATTGATTAGAACGTGGACTGCATTTCATTTGTTGGGCCGATTTTATTAAAGACACATGTGGGCTGAGCTATTTTTGGGCTCGTGTTATCGGATTAAGTCGGGTATTTAAAACACTATCATGTCGGGAAAAGTATAAATGACCAGGTCTTATTACTTGGACGGGCCGTGCTTATTTCTATTTATTTGAGCCGATATCCGTTAACGATCATAGCAACATCAAAAATCATGAACAACAACACAACAAACACTAAAAACGATCCTTATCAAAATTTACCTTCATTCATAATGGCTAGTATTGAATCTAATGACTACGGGGTTTTTGTACGATGTTACTTATTTGGGATTGAAGTAGTATTTCACGGGGAGTGTACTTATTTCGTCTTCGGTTCTCTCTACCTCCTCAACGAAGATGACTTGTTCGGGCATATACGGTTTTATTTGAAGAAGACCTGATATTTTTTATTGCTTTTGTAATCTTCTCCGCTATACCCACAAAGTATCTATCACTTTTAAGGAGTTACATTGAAAATTTTATTTAATAAATTTTTTTTATTAATTTAATTAGTACTCAATGTCTCACGTAGTTGAGGAGATTTCAAGAGGTGTTGTATCTTGGTATACTTTGAAGCGGGTATATGGTACTTAGAGATTTGCCTCTGCACCGTTCTTCGTCACACGGATACTACAATATTAAGTCATAAGTGTGGGATTTTGCTTCATTCTCAGGTTCGTTTCATCGGGTTGTCTCCATCAGTGGTCATCAGTATTAGCCTACAGAATAGATAAGAGGATTTAGATCGGGTTGATCAAGAGAGATTTGTAAAGAGAGTATTTTTTTTCTTTCTTTTTCGACATCTTCTCATAGAGTATTGCTTATGCAATAACGAGCATAGGAAGCTAAGTAAGCAGTTCTAGTTGATTTATAATGTACACATGTGTAGGATGATTCCTCAGTTAGTCATCATCCTGGAGGGAGAAATGTGTACATCCGGTACTTAGTTGATTTTTATGTTACCGTTTCGACTACAAAGAGGGATAAATTGATTACACTCGGGACTTAGTTGACTTTGGTGTAGCAATTCGCATCATCACTTTCCTTGAGGGAGAAAAAGTGCATTTCTGGATCTTAATTGATTTTGGTGATACAATTTTGACTTCGTTAAAAGGGATAAAGTGTGTACTTCGGGTATTTTGGCTTGAATTCAACAAAACTAGGGATGCTTCCTAAGTGAGATGATGTTGATGATACCATCCCTTCCCACAGAATACCCTAAATGAGAAAGGAGGTCTTTGAGAAGACTAGTGCACTAATTCTTATCAGTCTTAGGGGTGTCTGTTTGGGAGGGAGCTGAGATGACAAATGAGAAGCAGATTCAGAAAACTTTGACATGACCAGAAGTGCAAGAAAATGAAGCTTTCTCAAGACATGCAGCTAATTCAGAAACTTCGAGGTGACCAGAAGCGTATGAAGAAAGCTTTTAAAGACGTGTCAGGAAGTTATGTGCAGAAATCCAATCAAGACCGGGTTCGGTAGAGAAAACTTCTATGTCATCCTCAGCATATGTTCGTCTACAAGCTGAAGAAATAAAGCTGGTGTATTCAAGTAGATTAAGGTCATTGAAGACGATCTCAAGGAATACTGGACTTCATTCTTATCATTTTTCTTTATTTTTGCTTGTAGGGAACATTGTAACCAATTCATTTAAGGGGACCACCTATCTGATTTGGCAGTTTTTCGAAAACTTTGAAAATTCATATAAAATCAACCGTAAGTTTGTAGAAGTCGGGTCACCTGCCATTTTGAAGATAATTGAGTCTACTTTCATATAAAAATACTTCCAAATATTTATTTCAAACTTAAGTTAGTCAGAAAAGCAAAATACTACCTATTGTCCAAAACGTTGAGTCTCATTTTAACGTAATACTTGTATTTTATCTTTTCCTTTCGAGTCGGACTTTTCTAGTCGGTATATTTTTGAAAAATGGTGTAATTAACCTTTCAAAAATATTAAAATTGGTTAATTTTTAAAATGGGGAGGAAACTAATTTGTTTTCAACATCTTCAAATATTTTCAACAACTTGCTTTATTTGACCTTGGGTTGGTTAAACAAATGAAAAGATTGTATTAATATATTAGTAATTTAAAAAAAAGAAATGCTTGTGCTTGCATGGTTCTAAGATACACACATAATTATATATTTTTTAACATATAGTATTTTACAAAATATGTGTGTTGTATGAAAATGGTTAGAAAACTCATTTATATACTCATAAAATGTCAAAAACTATGTATATTATACATAACAACAAATAGTTTTTCGCACAAGTAAAATTTACGACAATCTTAGAATAAGAAATTAACTTATCTTTATTCATCAACCTCACCTTACAATAAATCTTGGGATTAATGGAACATACTATTTAAATATTTATCTATTTTCTTTTAAATAAGTGTTCGTGAGGGTCAAGAAAGATTTCGAGAATATATCAATTCATTATTCAAATTATGATTGATATCTTTATAGAATATAATTGACAAGTTTTCGTGTATGGACATGAAATCGGATTCTTATTTGTTTAGTTTCAAGATTATATCAAAATATAACACTACCCAACGCAACTTTCAATATTTTTTCTAATACACACATATCATAAATTTTGACTGACACCGTGACAGTTACTTTCCACGCTGGACATGTTTTTTTTATATATAAATTAATTAAACAAAAGTCAATGCCACTACACCAATAAAAGTCAAGTGGGTCCCATCTTTTTTTCTTTTTTTTCTCTACTGATACAATCACACATCACCATCTTCGTTATCTTCATACCAAATTATAAAAGCCATCATCTTCGTTATCTTCATACCAACTCGTCGGCACCTCACCTCCGCCATCTTTCTGCCACCATCATTATTCTTATAAAACAATCTTCTTAATGAATCCGAGACTAAACCCATTAAAAGTTTTCCATATTGTTGCTCCATTCCATTCAAGACCTCCAACACGGCAACACCTAATCGACAATACCTCCACATCATCACCATCCTCTTGATCTTCACATTACCACCCTAACCACTTCACGATCAAACAATCACAATGACCTGAACCATAAATCTCTGCACCCAAATCACTTCGCAAAAAATCCGAACCGGACTCAGCCTTATCAAATAACCCACGACCCAATTCACTTTGAAACAAATCCAAACCACGACTGAAACCATCTCTACCATATAAAATCGAACATAACCCTGAACAAAACACATAAAATCGAATAGATCCACAAGCCATCAATATAAAACCGAATGTGATTTAAGATGTTTGTTTTTTCAGTCAATGTATTGGGTGACTTTGATTTGATTAATGTAAAAGATGTTTTGCATTTAAATTTATGAGTATTTTATATTGTTAAGTTTGTAGTAATTATATGTTTAAAAAGAAAAGTTTGTAGTGATTATAGTATTTGGTGTTTCTCAGTCTTTGAGTACTCTTGGTATCTCAAGAGATGTAGATTAAGTGTATCAGCACACAAAATCAAGATAAAAGAGAGAGAACAAGTGCTGGTTGTTTGTTCAGATTTGGAGAGATATAAAAAAACAAATTAATGACTTGAAAGTCCGGTCATATGGTGGATATTGACACATAACAAACAAGTTTGTTGGTCTAGTAAGGACGAAATTTAGTTCGTTGGTCATGTCGGGACATTTTTAAAAGTTCGTGGGTATTTTTTGACTTTTACCTGAATCTAATTGACAAGTTTTCGTGTATGGACATGAAATTAGATTCTTATTTGTTTAGCTTCAAGACTATATCAATATATAAAGATATTATCTTGGATCTACATACTCAATCACACTAGATTGATATGAAAATAATTACATCCTTTTCTAGATGAAAATAATATGCATCAGATCATAAATCACACTTTTGTTGATGATGCCATATTGAGTCTACTTGTCCAATGGTTGTGTTCCAAATATTATACTAATATGTTTAATACACGCATCAAATACACAATGAAGTAGGATTGACGACTTGGATGTTTCGTCCGAAATATTCAAGCAATTTACATTGCAATGCAATTGGTAAATGTGTCATTTCCGAAAAACCAAACACGAGCAAACTAACAATATATGTAAACTTTGCTCATACAACATAAAAGCACAACTCATAGCTAAAATTCACTTTAACTAAATTCAAAATAAAATAAGATTGCTTGTTATTCACCTAGGATAACATGATGTTTGGGAAACATTATGTTTAATGATTTTATGGACTTATCGTATTAAACGATTGATAAAGGATAATATATATCATATGCATCTTATTTTCTTCGTAGCATAAATGGTTGTGTTACAAGAAAATACACTACATATCATTTGAAAAATATAAGTGATTAGAATTGAAAAATAACCTATCAAAATATGTATCATTGCATAAACAAGTAAAAATACATTTATTCAAATACTTATTTAATTATGATATACAACATTGATAAGAATATTAATTTTAAAGAAGTATATTTTAAAATAAAATAAAATATGTCTCTTTTCAAACATTTATCATTAAAGAATCACAAACTCATTTAAGATAAATAATATTGATGAGATTCACTTCACATGACATGAAATGGAGAATTCTTAAAACACTCTCAATATAACATATGTAACATCCGGAAATTTTCAGAATTTTAAATGACTGTTCCCTTTGACTTTTTGGGTCTGACTTGACTTTTTGACTTTTAGTCTTTTATTGTCACATAAAAACGATTACCACGTAACTGGTAATGTTTCGGAACATATTTAAATAATAAATCGTAGTTATTATTACATATCTCTCATGTGCAAATTTATTTTTAATTTATTTGATTTGAAAACGAGACGTTAAATAATTTCTAAGTTTGACTATAAAACACGACGCAGCTAAACCACGTTTTTCACAACGTCGGACTCTGAAAGCAAATTTGATGTAAAACGTCATTTCGACAACCTTTTTGTTTTGGCCCGAGATCCGAACAATAGCAGAAAATGAACGAAATACCCTCGCAAAATTTAGAAGCGAAAACACCGCGTACGACGCGAAAAATAATTTAATTATATTAAATTATCACTTTTTATTAAATAAAATGGTTAAATAAATTATTTATCATATTATTCAAAAGCGTTTATTTAAAACGCAATTATTTAATTTAGAGCTCATATTATGGACAAAGTTCGTCAGGAATACACAAATAAATAATAACTATTTTTAAGAAATTTTTATAAAAGATCTATAAAATAGATAGACATTGGACTTAGCTCATTTTATGGGGAAATCTTATTCGCGAACCACGGCGCAAGTTTCGAGTTTGAATCTATCGCGCACAACTTTCCGCTCGAAACGAGTCCCGAACGCAGATATTTTATCTAACTACATAAATTTTTTTTTCACAATGACCCCTCAACTATTAGGCTCTTGTCACTTTTTTTGAAGCTTTTGGATATATAAACCCCAAATCACCCTCATTTGTTATAAAAACACACACACATATATCAAAAATGTCTCCCCCTCCTCTCCAAAGCCCAGCCATCGGAAAAATAATCCGGCCACCACCCAACCGCCGCCATATTTTTCGGCAAACTTTTGGCCACCGCCGCCGCCGTCGGCCATCACCCAAAATTTATAAAAAGGTAGATCTACCTTCGATCTACCCGATCTACTACCTCACTCGCCGCCACGCGCCATCCCCACAACCACCATGGCTGCCACCATTATCACAGCCGCACCACCTCACCACCTCACCACCATCATCATCACGTCATCTCCATCTCAGCCACCCCATCTTCATCTCCTCCACCCTCGTACCCACACAACGCATATCACGCGCCGCCACGCGCCTCCACCACCTGCCACCGCCACCCCGCTGTCAACACGACCACCACACCACTACCATCATCATCATCATCTTGTCATCATCATCCTCATCATACCATCATCGTCACCATTACCTCGTCAGACCGATCACCACGCCAACCATCTCCACCGCCACGCACCACCATTCTCATTCCACCATCATCTTCACAGCCACCGCTGTCACGAACCACCTACAAGGGTGCGTTCGGTTTAACAGGTTCCACCGAAAGGGTGCGTGTGGTTTAATAACAACAACATAGGGTGCGTTCGGTTTTGATAAAAACGCCACCAAGGGGTGCGTGGTTTAGCAGATTCACAGCTTAGGGTGGGTTTGGCTTAACCGAAACAACATAAGGGTGTGTTTGGTTGATATAGAAATACATTAGGGTGTGTTTGGCTGTGTAGAATAATCATAGTGTGCGTTTGGTTTTCATAAACCGCACGAGGGGTGCGTTTGTTTGTTGTTCACCGGGAAAGGGTGCGTATGGTTTTCATAACAGCCGATTAGGGGCGTTCGGTGTACAGCCGATTAGGGACGTTTGGTTTGTCACGTCACTAGGGTGCGTTTGGCTGTTGTAACAGCCGTTAGGGTGCGTTGGTTTATGATAAACAGAAAAGGGGCATTTGGTTTGGTCTATAACATATTAGGGTAGCGTTTGGTTGGCTGAAATATGAATTAGGGTGCGTGTGGTTGATATAGAAAACGTATAGGGTGCGTTTGGGATAACAGAAACACACAAGGAGTGTGTTTGGTTTGACAGTTTGACGATTAGGGTGCGTTTGGGTTTGAAATAAGCACCAAGGGATGCGTTTGGGATAGCAGAAACACGAAAGGGTATGTTTGGGTGAGCAGAATAACCGTAAGACTGTGTTTGGGTGAGCAGGAAAACCTTTAGGGTGTGTTTGGTTTATACAAATCGACTAATGAATATAACATAAGGTTTTATAAATATTAAAACCGGATATATTGGTGGTTTAAATTAGTTAAATAAATGTAATATATGTTTATATATTTAAAACGCGCGAGTAATTTCAACGCGGATTGATTGAAAAAGGATTTAGTTATATAGTTTTAAGATTGTTTAAATTATTTATAATTATACAATAAACCGATACATAAACGAAAGTTATACTTTTACAACAACGCAACTAGTTTAGTTAAAAGTCGTAACGAAACACTAAATTATAAAATATTATTTTATAATTCTCGACTGGAAGATAAAGTCATAATGATTGTAAAAGGTTTGAAAACATCGGTTATATATTATGAAACTTTAAAACGTACGTTTACTTTTATGCAAAGACATTTTATTAATTTAATTGGTGATTTCTAAAAACATGTCTAATTGTTTTGCTTCAGTTATTTTTCTCACGTTTCTTATATAATACTTGCAAAGTATTGTATACATCGATTATTCTTTTGGTTGTTTGTCTTTGTTATATAATTCACCATATGAATTATATACTTGTCCATTTTCCATATGTAATATATACGGACTATAATACATACGTTGCGTTTACTTTTCGATTTATTTTATTTAACCAACCACCAAACTATTACAACATGGAAATCTAAATCTTTTATCAACGTGTCGTGTTGACATAACTACCCATCGGGAAGCCCAAATTCATTATCCTACGCTAGTGGGACTTAGCCGTTAAGTTAAGCTGCATCTTATCGGTCAAGCCGTTTTGTCTTCCGTTGTGTTGTGCATATTAGATGCCTATCTGTCAATCATTTTTCAACATCAAGGTGAGTTTATAGCCCCATGTTTTACATGTTTTACATATATTTCTGGGGTGAGAACATGCTTGTTTACAAATGCGTTTACATGGTTGATTACCTGTTTGGTTTACATACTCCTTTATATATCTCGCGAGGAGATACAATACTTGGTTTAATTTTTAAACGTAAACACATACTATAATTTTATGATTATGGATTAGCTTAAGTTGCATGAACTGTTAATTACTCGGAGGGGCGAATGTTATAATATAGATCTATTTGGGATTGACAATCCCCGTTCGGGTGACTAGCTATCACTAGGAACGAACGAACGAACGTCCTGTGGGGCCAACAATCACGTACACATATCATTTTCAGAAATGCCCGGGTGTCCTTGGAGGTGACACATATGATGGGTACATATTATTTTCATTAATGCCCGGGTGTTCTCGGAGGGAACACCCACGAGGGGAACATATTCTTGTATTACTGCCCCAGTGTTCTTGGAGGGAACACCTACGATGGGTATATTCTTATTGTGCCTTGAATAAAGTGGCATACAAACAGGTCTACGTCGCAGTTTCATGAACTTAGGTGTGTAATCATAATCACAAATGATGACTATTGTATTGGATACAATGGTCATGCATACTTTACAAATCTTGGATTTGAACATATATTTATACATTTTGTGACTATTTAAGGATTGAAATAGTCAGGCATACTTTACAAAACTTTGATGTCAACACTTATGCATACAACTTTGAGGACTATTAAAAGGGTTGAAATGGTCATACAATCATTTTATGATACTGTAGGGAGACAATAGTCACTAAATGTTTTACATGGTACTGTGATGACACAGTGGGCAAATACATTCATTGGAATTTACATTCATACTTAAACTAACCTATGAACTCACCAACTTTATGTTGACCGTTTTAAGCATGGTTTTCTCAAGTGAATTAGATGCTTGGATTATCTGATGTGCATTGGAGTCTAAAATGACAAGATTTCATTTATGGATTTCTTCTTATATACAAATGATCAAATCTTGTTGTATCGCTTTCAAGCTTTTCATTATGATGCAATTATGGGACAAATGTTATATCAATTTCAAGGAAATCAACGAGATTACTTTTCAAACGACACATTTAGAGGTCGTTCTCTTGTATCTAGCGATGTGTATTATGAAGTAACGCCCCCAGACACATTTCCGCTGTGATATATTTTTGAGGGTGTTACAAAATCTTCTTGATTAATCTTGCAAATAATATAACGATACATGAAATTTTTGCTTTTTCTTTCTTGTGGTTTACTGCCGAAATGAATGAGAGAAAGAAAGAATAATTTGCTTTGTGTTTTTGGTAAGTACTAAGTGTTAGGTAGCATGATGCTTATAGTGATTAATTTAGAAAGGTATCTAAGGGCTTTAGAAGCTAGAGATCAATTTTGGTAGCCTCTTTAATGTGACCGGATATAAGCAAGAGAAAGGGAGGGTGGGTCTCAAGGCTAGTCACATGAACACTTAAAACATGGTGCTAAACATAAAAATGGGAATGTAAGCTTTTTATGCAAAGATGGAGTTTGAATTGTTTCTCCTTTTGTGTGAAGTTGGTGGCAACCAAAAGAAAGAAAGAATAAGAATTAAAATTTTTGTTTTCATAAGAATTATAAATGTTTAATTGTATATTTTTAAGGTGATGTTAGTGTATTTGCATGCATGCATGCATTTAAGCGTATACATAAACGTTTTACGTAATGTACAAACATAAAATATGAATAGTTATAAATTATCTTCGTAATAATTATATAACACTTACTTGACATAAACTTTTATTTGTTTGATGCCTGTTTACGTTGAATCTTGATTTTTAGTTTACGCGATTTAACTTAATAATAAAAAAATAAAAGTAAATGCGTAAATCCCTAAAAATAAATAATTGAGAATGTGAAGTCGTAAAATGACCTGAAATGATGGATTGTCACATAAGAGTTGCTCTAAATCCTTCCATTACCTATTGTAATCATACCTGGGTAATTTACTTTTATATTTTTAGAATGTTTATGATTGAGATGATTGTTGATACTTTTAAGTTTTGTTGAAATAATCATGGAATAGTTTTCTTTTACTTGTTTGAAATGATGTAAACATTGATATGGAGTGTTTGGTATTTTGCAATATTGATCTATGGTTTTTCTTATGAGTTTGGTTGAATTGATATGTGTCTAATTAATTTGTTGGTAAATCATAATCGGATCTATAGGTCGAAAGGATTTCTTATTGTGATTTGTTCCAAATGTTAGCGCGCGTATATGTTTGGTATTTCATGATTGACAAGCATGAATAAACAAGTTAAATGGATTCATAAAGGTTTAATCTAGAGTATAGGTCGAAAGGTCTCTTATGAACAAGTTGGTAAAATCATACTTCTCATAAATGGCTTGTAATAAATCGGATTATAATAATGATCATATGTCGAAAGGGTTTGTTAATCCAAACTGTGATATATGAAATTTCATGATATGACCATTTGATTAGAATCATGTACTTTTGATTTTGTGTGCTAATGCTAAACTTCTACCTGAATCTCTAACACTCCATTGATATGAATACTAGTTCCAAACAAGTAGTTTTAGTTATATTGATTTCATTCTCGTTGAATTTGCATCATTATACTCTTCATGTTATTTGCTGCTTATATGGTATTGTGGGATGTGACAACCATTATACCATTTTCGTGTTACTTATTACATATATTCTTCCCAATTGAAAACACCTAAATCCTAGTGAACGACATCAGCTTACCACCCCAAGCTAGCTACATACGAAAGGGTCATACTTGCCCGTGTGTTCTTAGCTTTATCAAGTAATTCATGTTATAAATTTAAAACTAGTATTCGCGAGACACATCATTGGCCAACACGACTGCAATCATGTACATACGACTGATGCCCCGTCGTTGCTGACCCATTCTGATACGGCGCGTTACCAATAATGGATGGCAACATCGCCTGAAATCGGATACCACATATACACATACTGTCGAGCCTCCTAGAGTACGGTTAAAACGTGATATATAAATCCTCAAGGTGCGCGAGAAAGGTTGTGCTTTCGTCCTTTGGTGTCAACTAAACGACAGTTTACCAAGCACGCAACAAAACTTTCGAATGATCACCTTTGTGTTCAAACTATCAGCCACGTAAAAATAACACGAGCTTTAGTTAACAGTCGTGGTCATTGACTGATCATTTGAACGGTTGAACGCAGAGGTAATCATTAGAAATAGACAGTTCTTCATTGTGGGCTGACCATTTGAACAATGCTAATTGACGATACACCTAGAGACAACACGAAAAGATATTTGGAAGCTGCGAAAAACTGAATGCCAATCATGGAGAAAGATAAGGCAGCAAAAACCGAAGACCGTTCAGACCTCGAGTTGGTGTAAGTTGGTAAACGATCAAATGAAGCTAAATATATCAGTACCAAGCAGATCAAGGAAAACTAAATAGAATATTGGCGCTCACAAGTTCCAGTAACACCAAACACACAGGAAAGACAATTCGAAGGAAAAATGACCTGCAAAATTATACGTCAGAGTGTTCAGGAAATTTGTGCCATTGCAGGTGTAGATGTCGGTGTGAAAATAATAGGAGAAATAGTATGCAAGTTGCATACGAAGGTGACACGGGTGTGAAGAAAGACCATCGTGCATTCCATGTATATAGCTGCAAGTCCATTTATCTGATTCTTCGCACACCGACAGTGACGCACATATGGTACGTTATTCAAATATCATAAACACAAAATAACGCACAATTCTATTCTCAAGCAGGCTCAACCTCTAAAATATTCGAAATCAAATCATCACAGCCCATGAAACAGTGAAAAAGGAAAAAAATGAAAGAAAAAAAGAACAATTATAAGGACTTACCTGAATCACATAAACTAATTGACAGACGCATTGAAGCCGATGTTTAACTGTTCCAACATGGTAAACCCAAAACCATATTTGGAGACTTTAAATTGGTACAAAAGAGTATGGCCCAAAACATGGCTCAGATCTGCATACCGAAAAACAACCACGAACATCGTCCTTGACGGCAAGTTCTAACCACGACGGCCGCCTTGTCATAATGACAAAAATTGATGAAGAGTACCTTGTCTAAAGGAAATGCATGTTATAATCATCATTGCCACAAAGAATCAGCCGGCATTTCAATTGTATCTGGCTCTTGCAACATAAGCCGCCAAATAATATCTCAACTGACACATAGTCACACAACACACAATGGATTCTACAAAAAAGGCCAATAGCATTTATCAGCCCCCAAGGCCACATGCAAGAGCACGACAGTGTTCAAATATGGCCTTATCCGCAAATAAAAATGTGGCACAATCACCGTCATGGCTACAATCATAGCTGTCTTACCAAAAGATGAAAATCGTTAATACATGGTTGCAACCATTACCAAGAATAGGAGAGGTATACAGCTAGATAAGTGAGAGCAAATCCTGTCTTTGTCTACAACCATTACCAAAAATGGTTACCCCGCCAAGAAACAGAAATGGCCAAAGAACACTTCCTAAAAAAAGAAACAGCAGATACCACTGATCATAAAATGCCAAAACGTAAACTGGTACATATACAAAATATATAACCACAGAAATCCAACATTATCGATCGTATAATCACAAACACCCAACATCATCTACACAGTTACAAATAACCAACCACGAAACAGAGTAAAAAACAGGAACTCGATAACCAAAACAAATATATGGCTAGATTTTCATTACAAAAGACTTTGAAATCATAATCAAGTGAATTTTTTGGCGAAATCTCGTTTTCTGTCAAGAAGTTGTATTGTTAAAGTGGTACTATTTCACAATTTTTTTTGAGAATATGAATGATATCTGTTGAATTTTTTAAATCATAGTATATCTTTATTATTCTTTAAAGAGTATCATTATACAAATGTTTTTTGGTGAGGAAACTCAAACATAAAGAGAGATATAAAAGCATACGCGAAAAAGCAAATCAAAGTATGTTCAAAAAAGAATTGCCAGAACATACAAAGTGAGAACAAAAGAATACTGCGAATAAATCGTATTGAATGTGCTCGAAAAAGAAAGAAATAAGCACATGAGAAAGAAACTGATCAAAATATGTTCAAAAAGAATTGCCACAACATATAAAACAAACTGAGCAGAAAGAGACAAAAATGTTATATATAAGTTGTTTTTTATCTAACACATTCTTGTGTATCATTCAGAATTCATCATGGCACAATAGCCACAACAAGATGTCTTCAGAGATCAATTGTGTCCACCAAACAAGCAGTATGACTTAATAGATGCAACCAAGAAGATTGATCTTGTTAATCCACAATGTCTAAATGAAAGCAAAATTCTTGGAGACATTCTAAATCATCATCCACTACGATTCTCTTTGGTAGCTTCTGATTTAGTACATTGGATCTATATTAAACAATTTTGGCATACACTTAAGCTGGATGATTCAAAGGATAAGTTAAAGTTCTTCCTCTATACTAAGGAGTTCAAGTTTTTAGTTGATGACTTCAGACGTGTGTTTCAGCTGCCTCAAGCCACTGATAACAACAATGATGCGTTTGTTGATGCTCCTACTTTCTCTGATATGTTGCCATTCTTTAGGAATGAACTTGGATTTTCTCTACCAATGCGTCTTCCTACACATTTTGTGACAAAAGGATTACCGCAACCATGACAGACACTTAGAAAGATCTTTGCCAGATGCTTAACTACTAGAGTCACAAGACATGATCAGGCACTATTTCAAATCATGCAGATGATATATTATTTCATTAATAATATACATGTGGATTATGCTAAACTACTTTGGGAGGGTTTACACTACTCCCTCATGCATCCAACTAGACTTATTCCTTACCCAAGATTCACGAAGATAATCATTGATCACTTCATGACTGAGAACCCTGACATTCCAAAGAGACTTCATGAGAATTATTACAGAGTTACAAATGATGAGATTGTTAAGTTAATTTTCAAATCTTGGAAGAACAAGGAAGACAAAATAATGTGGATTCCTGACTGGATGCTAACAAAGGAGATGAAGCTTATAAGACATTATCAGTTATATGTTTTTGTATTTGGGGTAGATGTTCCTATGACTCAGTCACAACCGACTGAGTCTACCCAAGGAACGCATAGGACACTTAGCACCCCTAGGACATCTAACCCTGTTACTACTCAAGATGAATCAAGTGCTCCTTGCAAACCAACTGTCATTAGGTTTCGCGTATGAAGTCAACCAGACCCTGAAATGCCAATACCAATAGCTGCTGAGATCGATATTGATAGTCTGGATGAAGCAACACGACTAAGCATTGCCACAGCTAGAAGTCTTGAGAACGTAGAAGCTCGGCAGAATGTTGAAAAAGTACAAGAGCACTTATGGATGAGGAGATTGAGCAAATTATTGAAGGAGATGATAATGTGAATGAGGATGAGTTCATGGATGAAATTTTCAATAGCCAAGAGCATCTTGGCACTAGGTTAGAACTTGAGAGTCATAAGGAAAGACCGAAGGTGGAGAAAAGTGATGATGTTTTGATTATTAATAATGATTGGGAGGAGGAAGAATCAGCTGGAGATGCTTTAATATGGAGAAATAGAGAGAAGGGGAAGGGAATGGAGGAGATTAGGGATACACCTCCACCAAACCCATTAGATCCCCTAGGACTTGACTGCTCCTTTATCTTAGGATAAGGAGAAACTTTAGGAATTGACGGTTTCTGATCCTACACCTTCATCATCTACACCAACAACTTCTACACCAAAACCCAAGCAAGATCGTTTCAAGCATTACAAGAGTGTTTTCCACAAGATGAGCAAACGATATGGCTACATATTCAAACACCTTAAGCAATCATTCATGCCAAGGAAAGATTTTACTAAAATGGCAGGCGTAGTCAAGTCAACGATGCAGAAAATTGTTCCGTCAATGGTTGACAAGAGAGTCAATAAGATTGAAAAGACGCTTGTTTCATTATATGTAGCTGAAGGTTTATTGTTGGACAGGAAAAAGACTTAGACTGACATTGTTGCTTTGGTTGCTGAGGCTATAAAGAAGGAACGAGAGAATCTTCAAGCTGAACTTTATATGCAGGTTACTAATGATGTAGCTAACACTATTCCTTCATAGTTTGATTCATTCTTACGAAGTTATATGTTGAACAATATTCTTCATGTTCATCCTACTACAGCTGCTAGTTCTTTCGTCCATGATCTTCAATATCAATTGTACTTAAAGATGAAGGATGATGAACAAGTACGTAATGCTGATTTATCCATATGGTGGTCACTGAAGATTAAGTTTGAGAAAACCGCACCTCCTATTTCACCTTGTCGAATTGCTATTGTTCGCACTCGAGATCATAAAGACCATCATGATGATGATGCGCGTCCTGAGGGGGACAACAGTGCGAAGAGACAGACAACGTTTGACCATAGAGCATATTCATTGGGTGAATCTTCATTTGAACAAGCTATGAATGAATCAAATCCTTCTGGCTCAAGTACTCAAGAATAGCTAGATGAATTTGATGCTTGGATGGATGATTTGAGTACAGATGAGGATGAGGTTCCCTATGAAGAAGTATCACCATAACTCTTAGAAGAAATATCAGGGGAGATTGATGAAGCTCAACTGCAAGAAGCTGTGAATGATATGCTGAGAGTACGTACGATGTAATTCAGGAGAAGAGCATCAGTTCATTTAGATCAAATGCAGAATTATCTAAAAACTGATATTGTTTGGGAAAGCAGAAAAGAAGACTTGTCATTGCAAATTCCAAAGAAGCCAGCTCTAGTGTATCAAAGTTGTGAAAGAGATCCAAAGGCTCCACCAATGATTCTGCTAAATCAAGACCTATTTTACCTGAAGCATGGTAACTCAGGTTCAAAGAAGTATGTTCTATCATTGCACAAGTATCCTAAAGTATCGTTCCTAGAAATGATCTTGAAGAACTGACCTCAAGATGGGTGAGTAAATGTTTCAAAAGGTTTAATTAGTATGCTTGATATAGTGTTGAACATTGGAAAAATCTATGAGCAAAGCAACATCACATCAAAAGGCAAGAAAAGAAAAGAGACAATCCTGATGAAGTTTACTCAGAGTCAAAGATCGTAGAAGTGGTCAGAACTTTGTATGAACTAGGTCATGAGCAAAGTATATAACGGAGATTGTGGTGAGAAGATCAGATATAAAGTTTGATGCGTTCTCAGAATCAGACTACAAGTATCTTCACAAGAATGCCATTAAGGATTTGTATCTAATGTGCATAAATGGTAAAGTAAAGGATAATCAAGAACTGGATTGTTGGGATCATTAACCGTCTTTATCAAAAGTTATGTCATTTAGGAAAGAGTTTATGATTACCAGCTAGGCTTGGAAAGTTATCAACAAAGAGTCAACCTCACTGCACCAACAATCACATTCCCTGGCATTTAAAGGAAGAAATTTCTAACCATCACTTCTAAACTGGTAGTTGGTCTGATCTATGAAAACAACAAGAAGGAGAAGAGGGTGGTGATTGTTAAAGAGATTCCTAATTTCTGTGATGCTACATTAATAAGGGTTTTGAGGTCAGTAGAAAATATGAACAAGGATGTAAAGAACGGGTATGCAAATCCAAAGCTTAGTGATAACGATGCAGAATACTTAAGGTTTTATGAGGAGTACATCAAAGATTGGTTAAGACATCAGGATCGAATGAGATGTTGGGAGATGTATGTGAATGTAAGACCACTAGGATCAAGAAGGGATCGCCCAGAATAATTGACCCTTAGGGGGAGATTGTTAGGATTAAAAGTGTTAATTATTGATACTTTAGTGGTTTATTTATTTTATGTAATGATTAGACTTTATTTTATGTTTAGAAATAGTAATTGTAATAAAGGTAAGTGGGATTAGTTAAAATATCCACTTAACCTAGTTAGAAAGGTAGATTAGTAAAAAAGTGAAAGTGTGCTTAACACATTATAAATACCCCTTTTGTTAAGATGAAGGGGTAAGGCTTGACACTTGTATTCTCTCCCTCCCTTATTTCTTTTTCTCTTTTATAAAAGTTTAAAAATTGTAAAAGTCTTGCCTTTCTCTCTTATTATCTGTATATTCCTAAACCGTATTAAGCGTGATTCAATATCCAATGACCTAACAACCTTGCCTATCTTTGTCTTCAATAGATAGATCTTTGACCGGTTCATAAATTTGTTTTCCTGGATGCTTTGGATCATCTACCAATTTCCGCTTTAAAGGACCATTATCAATTTTAGATCACATCAATTCTCCTTCTTCCTTTTTGTTATCTAGAAACCTTAAAAACCGACTTGCCCAAGGCACATAGCTTCCTTTCTTTAATATTAGAGGTCTTCCTTTAGTACCAGACTCCGTAATTGTTTGTTGATTTGCAGTTGACATGATTTAGAAACGTATGAATACAATGCAAATTGGATCGTTTTGAAGATAAAGACTTGCTATCGTGAAATCAAAAAAGGAATGTAACACCAACTAGAATTGGATTACACAGTCATTTTCCAAAACTAACACTGTTCCAAAACCCACAAATAATTTCAAAAGCTCCAAAATTTCCGAAAGTCATAATTTTCGAAAGCTTAAAAGTATTACGAAAGCACAATAACATATAAGCCCGAGTAACAACAACCCAAACTTCTGAAAGTTACAATTTCCAAAAGCTCTGATGTGTTTTAAAAGCTTTAAATTTATAAGACTGAAATTACCGATTTATTAAATGGAAACATACGGGTAAAAGTATAACCCATGTATGTAGTATAATATTTTAGGTAAGACCAGGTTGTCCACATGGATTTGATTAGTTTTCGAATAATCATAGTTAAAATAAACTTTAACAATTTTAAGATAAATTGTGTTGGATTCAATAATGAGAAAGATGACTACTCGGATAGTTTCATATAATTCCTAAGCAATGGTGATAATTACGATCTCAGAATCGAGTTTGTTTAGCTTATAAAAATGTTTTCTCGTCAAAAAACATTTTCACAAATTAACTTATTTAATATTTAGTTAACTCGATCAAATGTGTCACTCAATTAATCCAGTTACTATTATATCAAATCTATTTTGTTTATCAAATAACGTAAGCGGATTTCTCCAACCAAATGATAAAGACCGTAAACAAATCTTTAAAACCATATAACATACAACGTGTCTTTCGACCTATACCGTTATAATCATACAATCAAAGTTGATAATCAAAGTTGATAAGATAAAATACGATAGGATTTCAACATAAGCTTAAGATTAAGAAGATCGCAATTATACCAAACACTTATTCATTATATTAACGTAACCGAGTAGTCATGAAAGATTTAGCCTCTCATGGCTACAAAGTTTATAACAAAATAAAGAAGAGAAACAAGAAACATATTATGCTTGGGTAGGAAAATGGATCAAAATCCACCCTTTACAAGTATCGGATCTTACTTAGATCTTTATTTTCTAAATACTACGCGTTTGTTCTTCGTTCTTGGTCTTTGAATTCAGGTTTTGGTGGAGATATTTGAGAGAGATTGAAGTGATGAAGAATATGATAGATGCTTCAAATGGCTTGATTTTTGTCTCTATATATAGGCTGAGAAGTGGTCGAAGTGCGGCACACATTCTAAAATGTGCGACGTACTTAGCCTAAGTCTGTGCAAATATCTTTAGTGCGGCACACATCTGTAGAAAACCGACGCACTTGGGGTGTAAATGCAGACTTTATTTAATTCCACTTAATTCTATTAATTCGAAGGGAAGTGCGGCACACATTTATAGAAAACCGGCGCACTTCTTAGCATTTTCAGCTTTAGCCCTTTCTTTTCTTCTAACTTGTCTTCCAATGAGTATAAACACTTGTATTTTGGACTTTTTGATCTCGGGATGTCTTCAAGTGAACCTGCACATATTTCATGCTATTAAGTATCAAAAGTTCATGAGAAATGATAAAATATATACAAATAACGCCGCCAAAAACATGTATAATTTAGGCGTTATCAAATCCCCCCACACTTAGCTATTTCTTGCCCTCAAGAAATCAAAGCGAAAAAACAAGATCATTTATCGTGACATGGAGAAAATTTGGATTTAACAAGTGTTTACTGATTTTAATAACTTTTAAGGCATAGACATATAACAGAGCATCTCACATAAGGAATGTGTTTAATTTATATTCACTTAAGCCACTCATATAGGGTTTATATCTATGAAGTCACTCAACTGCACAGACATAATCTAGATAGCTACCATAGGCTTGTACAAGACACATAAACATGCCCGTTGCGTTGTGAGCACCTAGACAAAATCTCAAAGAGGCAAAACATGATAATAATGAGGGTGAGTAACATGTATTGATTCCTTGTGCCACGTTAAGCCTTATACTTTGAACTCTTTTTTATATAACAAACGCTTACTAAGGCAGGCATGGAACTTCTTTCATTGAGCATTTTTCTTCAATTTTGGATACTTCAACGGGATAACACTAAAAGGGAGTGCAGGAGATAAAGGAGTTACATGGGATTTATTTTACCTCTTATCATACAATTTATAAATTAACTCACTACGGTCTAGTAAATGATAATCAAGCACAAGTTCTGAAGCTACTAAATTACCGGCTCACTCATATAATTTTCAACCAATACCAATGCTCCAGAAAAGGCAACAAATTATAAATACACAGTCGTAACGACGGATGAGACACTTGTAATTGCATTCAAACCTTAACTCAAACAAACTAACGGTAAAAATTATCTTAGGTATCAAAGGTGGATACCTGAATTCTTTAAGGTTTAATTCTCACAATTTAGTGGACTGGTTTTGTGCTAGTTATAGTGTCAATCCAGTTGGAGTTTCCTTACTAAGAGTATACATTTTTTTTAATTTTGGAAGAAAAGCATATTATTTAAAATTTTAAAATATTTTTCATAAAATATCAATTGAAAGTTTTGGCTAGGGCAAACATGGAGGGATATGATTAATTTTAATTTTTCTTATTTGGCTCCCCTCCACACTTAAGTTAAACATTGCCCTCAATGTGAGAACTGATAAATATAGAAAATAGGGAAAATTAAGGGAAAACGGTACTTCCTAGGGTATAGAGAAATTTAGCTGCGAGAGAGCTATCCTTGAGCAAACGCCACAATTTTCCAGGTCTAATATTTATTACCTGCTGAGGGGTTGAGGGGAAAATACCACAAGCTGTAGCATTTAGAACTTGAGGGGAAAATACCACAAGCTGCAGCATTTAGAACTTTTTGAGTTATTTCGTTGAGGTCGTGATAAACGATTTTAATGATATTGCCTTTGGATAAATTGTGACCATGGCAAATTATGGGCATTTCTTTCATACGGAGCCAAGCTTCGGTTAAAGTTTCGTTTTCATGCTGAGAAAAGGCTCGAATTTCTCCGAGGAGTCGATCGAAAAGAGTTGGGGGAAAAATCGGCTTATAAAGGTGGTGTGAAGTTCATCCTACGTTTCGGTTCAACTAGGTTTTTGCTTCACCCGTGAGTGATAGGGGAAACATCATTAGGCGGACGACTTCATTTTTGGTGTCTGTATATTTAAACATATCACATATTCTGAGGAATTCGTAAATGTGTTTGTGCAGATTGGTTTTAATTCTACCATCAAATTGGTTTCCTTTGACGAGAGTTAAGTGGTTACCTTTAATAGCGAATTCGTTTGCGGTTTTAGGAATGGTAATTGCAGAACCGAGAGTCGGAGCGACAACACGGTCAGCAGCCCACATGGGTTCATCATCCATTGGATTTTTAATTTTTAAGGATATCAAGAAAGTGACGGAAATAATTGATATCAAGTATAGGTGGATAGACAACTCTTGGTTGTTCGGGTCGTTCGTTTCTTTATTCGAATGGAACTCTCCTGTTTTGTCGACGAAGTCTTCGATTTAGGGTGCGTTCAGGTTCAGGGAGTAGTTCAACAAGTTCAGAGTTGGAAGCACGTGTATGCATCCAAGGGAGATTTTTGATTTTTTTGAACACATTTTTAGGAAAAAACGTTTGACTGCAGAAAGTGCAGAAGGTGGATGGAATGATTTTTAGTTCAATTTGCCAGAAAACTGTACGGCGATGTTTTTGTTAGAAAAAAAATTGGTTAAAAATTATTTCAAAAATTGATTGTAGAACAACTTTAAATCCCCGGCAGTGGTGCTAAAAACTTTGATGTGTTTTAAAAGCTTTAAATTTATAAGAATGAAATTACCGATTTATTAAATGAAAACACACGGGTAAAAGTATAACCCACGTATGTAGTATAACATTTTAGGTAAGACCAGGTCCTCTACAGGGATTTGATTAGTGTTCAAATAATCGTAGTTAAAATAAAATTTAACAATTTTAAGATAAATTGTGTTGGATTCAATATTGATAAATATGACTACTCGGATAGTTTCATATAATTCCTAAGTAATGCGTAAAATTGTTTTGATTAAATATATGCCAAGTTGTAAATTTATAAAACTCGTCTACCGATACACGCACTAACGGGCAGAGAACCCGGTCATATATAGTATAGTAGTTTGGTAAATCTGAGGTCGTCCCAAGAGTTAAGGTTTACTAATTTTAGTTTGATTATGTCACGTTTTAAAATGTATTTAAAGTTGATTTTAATAACTACAGGAAAGTAAATGCAATAAAGTAAATTGATAGAAGTATTCAGGGAGAAAAGCATGCTAGCCTAACCATTTCGTTACTAATGCAATGATTACATTTTCCTATACAATGTTCAATTATAAGTTCCATTAGTGGTTCTAATATCGACAGAACCAAATTGGCATTTGAGGTCTGTACTATAATTACTCTACGATCCCACATTCCCCTACGATCACACGAGCAGGACATCCAAGTTTGTAGTGGTTAAACCCCAACTATCCTTAAGACCAATCTATAATTTAAACCGATTATTAACCCCCTCTGAAATAGTTCCTTCATTTTTTCAGTATTTATTATGCCAAAGGCTGTAATTTGGTCAATTCCTACATTAGTGATAGGTGCCAAGCCACCCTAGTACCCCGCTAATCCCAGGTTCAACATGGTAAGTCTAATATAAGGATTAACAAGATCTAAGCCATCCTCTATACTACCAAAACACAGGGATCAATGAAAGGCTATAAGAATATCTAACAGAACCTAATTAAACATGAAACATAATCATATCAATAGTAAATACATGGTTAGGCCAGTACTTAGAGTGCTTAGCCGCTCATAGAAATAGAAATGCAAGAATTAATAAACATAGACATGGATTGAATCATCATTGTTCTTACAGTGAATGTTATGAACGATTAAATACAAGAAATGTGTAAAGTAACTTCGCCCTTGGACCTTCTGGTGAAATGCTTCGGACCTTTGGGGTTTGGTTCACCCATTGGAACTGTGTTGTGAGTTGTGGAAGTAAGTGATGCTGAATGAGCCGGATGAGGGCTCTATTTATATAAATCGAAACTTTTATGACGTAACTGTGACAACCGTGACTTGAGCAGGTTAGTCAAACCTTTAGAGTTGACTAAAGTATTTATATGTGTTATAATTGTGAGCTAAAGTGATCTTAAATGCGTATTTAATATCAATCCAAGATGCGTGTTCATCTTTTTGTGATTGAGTTATGGTTTTAGTTGCTATTTCATTTCGTTCACATTTTGTGACTATGGAAATGATAGCATGATTGTATGCGTTATCATGTAATTTTGTGAATAATTGTAGTATAAGCATAAAGAGTATATAGTGTATTCCTAGGAATGAATTAAGTCTAGTATTTAAAATAGTTAAGCATTAGTCTTTCTAAATTAGGAAAGTAATATATGAAATGAAATTTAAAAATAGTAAGTTTATAACTAGTTTTTATTTAAAAAGTTTACTAAATTAATAAAGGGTTTTTATAAAAATAACAAAATAAGGGTAATTATACATTTAATAATAATTTAAAATATAAAAAAAATATATATATTATAAGGGGGTCGGTTTTAAGAAGGAAAAAGAAAAAAATAAGTCCAAGTCTAACACAAACTAGTATTAGATAAGGATTATGAATTAGGTTTAGCCTATAAATACAAAATTTAGTCCTCTCCCCCTTGTTTTTTGATCGGCCGAAACCCAAGAAGAGAAGAAATTTTTTTATCAAGAATTAAGTGTGTTGATTCAAGTGTAATCGGTTAAAGGTTTTAGGTATGATCTTCAATCCCGTTCTTGTTTAATTCTTCTTATATTAGTAACATTGATTGATGGATAATTAGGGTTTATAACTTTCTGTAATTTAATGATATTAAATCATGTAGGATCGTTTGTGGATAGATTAGAAGCGTATTGGTGTAATCGGTTAGGTCTAGAACGCGTTAGAATTGAAATTAGGGTTTGGCAGAATTTTAGGTCATGTTAATCGAATGATATCTCATTGATAAAAACGAGTTTTTGTATGAATCTTATGTCTAAAATTAAGTTCAGAGAGTCTAGTTTTCAAAAAGTCCAGCCACGAAAGGTTTTGAGGTCGGGAAGTTAGTCAAATGATTTTTGCAAGAAACGTTGTCGAAACAGTAAATTCGGGTCAGATTTGGGTCTGATTTCGGGGAGTAAAACACTTCCTTAGAAGTTGAATCTTGACTAGCCAAAAATCAAGGGATATATTTTATGTTTCTATTAACTCCATTAAAGCACAACTCTTAAAAAGTTGTCTAAGTATTTTTAGAAAAATCAAACTTTTTGGTGTGCGTTCATATCCGAATTTAAGTACTTTGTGATGTTGAATTTTTATAAAATAGTTAGACTTAATATTATTTTTTCTAAAAATTCACAGTAGTTCATAACCCATTGGGAAGGTAGGGAATGCAGTAAGAAAAGGCAATTGGATGATTTAGTATTTTATTTGTAGTCATAAAGTGACTACAAAATTCTACCGAAAAGCTGGAAAACTTGAATAAATGGAATAAGGGTATTAGGGTATAAGTAAGGTATCAGAAGTGTGGTAAAGGGTCTATAATCATAATATAGTCATAGTAGTCCATTAATTGATTGTTACATCGACTTGGGCATTTAGCCTAATCGCGTGTAACACGTGTTTTATTTGTGTTTAGTTGATTTCGAGGAATTTGTGAAGTAGCTGTGCATCAGGTGAGTTTAACAGTCCCATTTTTTCCGATTTTATATTGGGATGGAAATGATTCAAATGTTTTAAAATGTTTTATTGTTGTGATTATGTGTTTTAAATTGCGTATGGACATTACATGACTATTATGTGGCTATGTGTTATTTGGGATCGAATGAGTACGCCTACTCAGTCTGATTTGTGATATTGATTGGGATCGGATGAGTACGCCTACTCAGTGTTGATTATGGTACCATGGGATCGAAGGGGTACGCCTACCCGTTGTGTGAATATGTTGATTATATATGTGCGTGCTTGCATAGGGTCATGATAGTTCATTATTGTCCAGCCTTGTTTTGTTAATCACAGTGAAAATGAGTATAATTGTGTGTCTAAAACCTATGACTCTCACCAACATATTTATTGACGTTTTAAGCATCATTTTCAAGTGAGCATCTTGAGGAAATTGAAGTTAGGAAGCTTGGCTTGCGAGACCAAAGGCTGGCATGCGGAGTTTATCTCTAAGTTTCATATCGTACTTTGTTTGAATTGATATTTTAAATGTGATTGACTATATAGGTTTTGGGATATTTTTGTTTATGTCTTTGTATTGGCGTGACTTATTTACCTCAATACAAGACCCCTTTTTCTTGTGTTAGGTATTGTCACGACACTTTGTGTCCATTTTTGTTTTGCTTGATGCATTGTAGTCCTCTCTATTGTTGACACCATTATGTTGTGATGATGCCTCGTGTTTCCGCCTTGGCGGGGTGTGACAGATTGGTATCGGAGCCATTGGTTATAGAGAAGTAGGTGGTTTGACCTAGACTATAACCTAGGAGTCATTCATATAGTTGCATAATAGGAACTGTGTGTGCTATAGTATAACACCCCGTGTTTTAGGTCATTGTACGACGATTGCGTGCCTGATGTCGTAAATAGTATTTTACGAGTTTCCATGAACGAGCGTCGACATTTAAAATTTTATTTGTCGCTAATAAATATTTTCGTATTTTATTATGAAAAATTTGGAGAAGAATTGATAATTTTTATTTTTGACGTTTCGTGAGTCAACGGTTGATCGCGTGTTCGTTAATCATTTTGAGCATCGTAAAAATTTACAACATGTCTCGCTATTATTCTTATAATCATAAAATATCATTTTATGAACCGTGTCATCTTTGTTCCTCAACCTTGGTCATAGCCCGCGTTTAATTAACAAGATATTTACAAGAGATATTATGCAAGATATTTATAAGATATTTATTAGATATTTATCTAAAATATCTTTTAGATATTTTCCTTTAACTTAACCTAGTTACTACTAGAGTTTCCATTTACTTAGTTAAGGCCCAATATAAAGGCTTAAACTAGTAAGAAAAACATACAAAACACATTCCTAAGGTGTAAAACACAAAAATCTCTCCATTTCTCTTATACTACATGGCTTCACGAAAACCCTTTACACAATCCATACAAATTTTTCTACCACTTATACAAGCATACACACATCATTCCTAAGACCTTCTAAGGTGTTTACAAGCATTGGTTAACCATTTGCAAGTATTAGAGCAAAGATTGGAAGATTATGGTTTCAAACCTAATCTAGGGTTTCCATTGGTGCAAGCTTGTGTTTTTGATCTAACCAAGGGTTTGGATTTGTTTGGTCATCATACTACATATCATCAAGGGTAACTAAGACTCTTTATGTATTCATACTTATGATTTTATGTGTTCATATGTTTTATTTAGTTAAATCGCCATTTAAGGTTTTTTAATAGGTTTGTTAAAGTGAGATTAGAACTTGTTATCTTGAAATCTTTGCCAAAAATGACCTCAATGGACCCAAATATATGTAAGACATAAAGATATAAGGGTTCTATGGGTTTGTACAGTGGTGAAGCTAAAAGTCTAAAAACAGTTTTAAACACATTTTTGAAAATAATATCTTAGGGGCTGTTTGTAATTCGAAATTTACCTATATGTTTTATGATTTTATAAAATACTACATGTCACAAGGATCGAGGGGTCATAAAGAACTCGAAAACGATTAATAACAGAAAGAAGATACGTATTACTAGTTTACGATAGTTAATACTTTATAAACATTTTTATAAAAAGTACTATTCATCACAGAAAACTTATACTATATAAACATCTTAATTTGATAAAAACTTTCAATTACAAGAAGTGCTCGAAAGAAATCGCTAAACCGGAGTTAATAACGAATAAGATACAGCATTTAGGTTTTGAGTTAATAAGTTATAATCTGTAATGAACAGTAAAAACACTATTCACATCAGAATCATGAAACCTAAAAATGTGATTTTATGATCACTCGTCTTACTACGAAAGCGTGGGCATTAAGAAACGCGAGAACGATTAAAAAACGACAAAGTTATGTCATTTATGTAAAGGCGTAATTATAAACGTTTTTACTTATAAATATGATTTCGCTTAAAACGATTAGAAGGTTGATATAGTAATATAGATATATGTGTTATTAGTTATCCAAAAGTGCTATCTTTCTAGGAATTTTCATAATGAGGCTCTTCGGATGACGTATCGAACGAGTTTGTAGGATTTTCGATTTAAAGTATCTAGTCTCGTACGTCATGTCATGACCTCTTGATTATGATAGCCCGAACGATAATATGATGATAACTATATAGGATTGTATATGGTAGTTGTTAGACAACGTACTTGAGTACTGATTCGACCTATATTGGATTAGGTTGCTTTCGACGATTATCGGACGCATTTTGCGTGATATACTTGATATTAGCTCACTTGAGGTAAATTCATAACTTCGTTTTATGATTTCGGTTTTTATAAGTTTTGGGGTGAGAACATGCTTGATTATAAATACATTTACTTGGTTGATTACAAATTGATTTATGCACTTCTTTACTTGTCATGCGATGAGATACAATACTTGGTTTACTTTTTGGACGTAAACACATACTTGACTTTTACTCGAATAATTACGGATTAGCTTAGGTTTCATGAACTGTAAATCACTTGGAGGGTGAGCGCGAATGTTATAAAATAGATCTATTGGGGATTGACAACCCCGTTCGGGTGATTAGCTCTCACTAGTTCGAGATCGAACTAACGAACGTTATACCATGTCGGATATGAATGGATTGGTGTCTACATGACCAACAACTATATACTAATGAACATTTACCGTGCCTTGAATAAAGTGGCATACTTACAAGTCTACGTCGCAGTTTCCATGAACTTAGAGTAATCGTAATCATTTCTCTTACATACTTGAAACTAATTGGGATATTGTGCTCATTATAATATCTACTTGAAACATTTTTGGATATTGTGTTCATTATAATATCTACTTGAAACATTTTAGGATATCGTGTTATTACATAAATATTGAAAATTGTGGGATTTATATAAGGAAACCTATATATGTGGTTTAGCGTTGCAAGTCTTGTTATGGGCGAAACTTGTAACACAAGTAAACTATATATTATAGTTTGGGATTACATTCATACTTACAAAAACCTATGAACTCACCAACTTTAATGTTGACACTTTTAAGCATGTTTTTCTCAAGTGAAATAGATGTATGACATACTTGATGTGCATTGGAGTCCAAATTTACAAGATTTCTTTTCAAACGACTCAGTTAGAGGTCGTTCTCTCCTGACTTGTGCAATGGGATCATGAAGTAACGCTCCCGGAAATACATTCCGCTGCGACCCAATTTTGGAGGTGTTACATATAGTTCATATACTTTTCATTTTCTTTCTTTTCTTTGAGTTTTATTTCGACCTACGGGCTACTCAATATCAGCAGATCTAGAAGACGAGTCAATTGAGGAGGAGCCTTTCAAGGAACCAAAAGAGGAAGGGTAGTTAGAGGAGTCGCAGGAAGAGGCCGACTCAGATCTCTTGTCAGATGTTCGTAGTAGGCCTGGACCCGCAAAGTCGATTGACTCTTGCGAAAGCAAAGTCAAACCCAAGCGAGGCCCAGCATAGGTTTATCTCATCTTTTACCTCGACATGTTGCTATCAATGATTTCTTTCAGATATTACGTATTTTGGGCACTTCGAGACCTTCGTTTTCTTTTTGTCGTTTTCGATTTTATCCTTATATAAATAAATATTGTTTTGATGGAGCATCATTTTTTTATGGAGTCGTGTAAGATGTGCAATGTGGTATATGTATATATATGTGCATTATCATTGAGATGTGTAGTCTTGGAAGTAAGTACACGTGTGAAAGGATGCAATTATAATTATGGGTGGCCAACATAATTATAAAGGCACACACACGTAGACTTGTGACCATGATTGCATTGATTGGTGTTTGTTTGTTAGTTGGTAGTTTAAGATGTTATATTATGTGCGGTTGTATTATAAATGTGGCATAGTTGGTAGTTTCCTCCTATTAAGTTTGGGGATACCGTGATACCTGTTATTACTATTATTACGATTATTGAGTTGGGGGTGTCTACTCGATTATTCACTGGATGTATAACCTATTTTAGAGTCCTTGTTCGTACATGTCGGTTGGATGATCTAACTTTTCTTATCGGCGTCTTGGATGAATATTGGTTGTTGGATCTGCTTCTTTGGATTTGGTCGTTTATTGTTCTTTCGTTGTATTGTTATCGTTTGAGTACCTAAATTTTTCTTTTTATGCATAATTGTTTTAACATTATTAGTGGTGTCATTTCTTTATACATCTTTAGTTTTGGTAACATGTTGCGACATGTTAGTACCGACGCTTTTCAATGGTTGTTCTATAATCGTGAGTACGGATGAGTCTTTATGTTCTTCTTTTTGGTTCGTAATGCCTTCGTATGAATATGTCTTGTACATGTTCGTTTTACTGTTATTCTGACTATATGGTTACTTGTACTTTCTTTCGTTTTCAAACAATAGAATTGTGTTAGAGTCTTTACAGTATTTTACAATCCCTTTTGGTATTACGATGTCGTTTGTTTGAGTAATATAATTATATTGATGTCGAGTTATGAAAATCCTTTTGAAGTATATCTTGATGGTGTTTGGGAAAAAACTATTTTTGAAATGATCTTATGAATACGTTATGACATCGCTTTTATGTTAATGTCTCTTTATGAAAACTATGTTTACAATGATTTTTATAAAACGATGTGATACAGGTTGATTGTCAATACTATGTTTAAAATGATATTTATGAATAAGAATGTTTATTATGGTCTTTACAAATAAGATACGAAACTATTTTTTTGGTTAATAAATTTTATTTTTATTATGAAAAGTATGTTTAAAATGATTCATAATGGTAAGATGCGATACACCATTAAATAACCGTCTCTAGATTTTTTTTATGACAACCATGTTTAAAATGAATTTTATAAAGATTATATTTAAGATGATTTATTTTTTTTAAATGATTTTTATATTTAAAAATACTTTCTTTATTATTTTAAAATGATTTAAAAAAAACAGTATTTAATTGGTTCTTTCGAGTAAAGCCGATTATTGGTATAAGAATCCTATCTTTCGTATTTATCAATCTTGATACGTATCATTATTCGATATGTGTTCCTTTTGTCTTGGTACGCTTTGTTAGCTCTTTTCTTTGTGTTTCCTATCAGTATAGATATTCTATCCTTTCTTTTAAGGATTCTTATGTCATTTGATCCACATCTATTTGCATATGTGAAATCCCTTATATGTATTCTAGCCTTTGATTTGATATTCCTTTTCTACCTTATTCGATAGTTCGTAACCCATAGAATTCATTGATATATGTTTTATTCGATTAATTCACTCTCTGTGGGGAGCACATGTGTTGTTCAAAAAGAAGGACGGTTCATTTCGAATGTGCATAGACTATCGAGAGTTGCACAAGCTGACCACCAAGAATATACCTAGGATCGATGACTTGTTCGACTAGTTACAAGGTTCGCGTTATTTCTTAAGATAGATCTTCGATCTAGTTATCATCAGTTAAGAGTGCATGAAGAAGATATTCCAAAGACTTCATATAGGACGCGGTATGGACATTTTGAGTTTATGGTTATGCCTTTTTGGTTAACCAATGCACCATCGGTTTTTATGAACTTGATGAACCGGGTGTGCAAGCCATATTTAGACAAGTTCGTCATTGTGTTTATTGATGATATCTTGATCTACTCAAAGACTAAGGAGGATCATGAGGTTCATTTGAAGATAGGGTTGGAACTGTTGAAGAAAGAGAAGTTGTTTGCCAAGTTTTCCAAGTGTGAATTCTAGCTACAAGAAGTTCATTTTCTCAGACACGTGGTTAACAGCAATGATATTCATGTGGACTCTAGTAAGATAGAAGTAATGAAGAATTGGAAAGTACCTAAGACGCCATCTGAGATACGATCATTTCTGGGATTGGCATGTTACTATCGGCGTTTCATCATGAATTTTTTTATGATTGCTAAAACCCTTACTTCACTAACACAAAGGGATCAGAAGTACGAGTGAGGCGTGGAACAAGAGGAAGCTTTTCAGACATTGAAGGACAATTTATGCAATGCACCAATATATTCATTGCCTGATGGATCGGAAGACTTTGTAGTTTACTGCGGCGAGTCAAACCAAGGACATGGATGTGTATTGATGCGAAGAGGAAAGGTGATTGCGTATGCATCTCGACAATTGAATATTTATGAGAAGAATTTTACCATACACGATTTCGAGATGGGTGCAATGGTCTTTGCTCTTAAGACCTAGAGGCATTACTTGTACGAGACAAAAAGTGTTATCTACACGAATCATAAGAGTCTACAGCATATATTTGACCAGAATGAGTTAAATATGCGCCAACTAAGATGGATTGAATTGTTTAGGGATTTCGACAGTGAGATTCGTTACCATCCAAGAAAGGCGAATGTAATGGTTGATGCATTAAGTAGAAAGGAGAGAGTAAAACCAAGACGAGTACGCGCAATGTCCATGACTATTAGTCAAGTGTTAAGGACAAGATATTGGCTGCTCCAAGTAAGGCGTCCAAGGTAGAGAACGCGACAGCAGAAATGCTGCGTGGCCTGGACTAACTAATAGAAAGGAAGGAAGATGGAGGTATGTATTTTATATGGGTTCCATTAATAGGTTATGTACTATGACCTTAGAGATATGTATGGTGGCCATGTATGAAGAAGGACATTTCTACCTATGTTAGCAATTGTCTGACTTGTTTAAAGGTGAAGGCTGAAACATCAAACAAGTTCAAGTTTATTGCAACAGCTAGAGATACCTGAGTGGAAATAGGATAGAATAACTATGGACTTTATTACAAGGTTGCTGAGATCAAGTAGTGTGTATGATACGAATTGGGTAATAGTCAATAGACTGACTAAGTCAGCCTATTTTCTGGGAATACGAGAAGATTACATGATGGAGAAGTTAGCAAGGCTTTATATTAATGAGATAGTAACAGGGCATGGAGTGCCCGTGTCAATCATCTCAGATCGTGATGGAAGATTTACTTCAAGGTTTCGGCAGACGTTGCAGAAAGCATTAGGAACACGACTAGATATAAGTACGGCTTATCATCCTCAAATGGACGGACAAAGTAAGCATACCAATTAAACTTTAGAGGATATGCTAAGAGCATGAGTGATTGACTTTGGAGGTAGTTGGGATACTCACTCACCTTTAGCTGAGTTTTCTTATAACAATAGTTATCATTGGAGTATTCGATGTGCTCCATTTGAGGCATTATATGGAAGGATGTGTAGGTCACCAGTTCTTTGGGCTGAAATTGGAGAAATTCGGTTGATTAGACCATTATTAGTACGAGAGACAACTGATAAGGTGCTATTGATTAAGGAAAGGCTTAAGGCGGCTAGAGATCGTCAAAAGAGCTATGCTGACAATAGGCATAAATCGTTAGAGTTTGAGGTAGGTGATCAAGTGTTATTGAAGGTATCGCCTTGGAAAGGTGTAGTGCGTTTTGGAACAAAAGGAAAGTTAGCACCGATATACGTAGGACCATTTGAGATTCTGAAAAGGATAGGTCCTGTAGCTTATCGTTTGAGATTGCCACAAGAATTGAGTAGTGTTCATGATACGTTTCATGTGTCGAATTTGAAGAAGTGTTTGGCGGATGCAAATCTGCATGTGCCACTAGACGAGATCAAGATTGACAGAACCCTTGGTTTTATTAAGGAACCCATAGAAATTATGGACCGCGAGGTTAAGAGTTTGAAACGTAGTAAGATTCCAATCGTTTAAGTTCGTTGGAATTTAAAGCGTGGCCCTGAGTTCACGTGGGAACGTGAGGACCATATGAAAGCTAAGTATCCCCGATTGTTTGCTGACTGTGCTGTTGAACCTACTAGTTAAATTTCAGGATGAAATTTTCTTAAGGAGGGGATACTGTGACAACCGTAACTTGAGCAGGTTAGTCAAACCTTTAGAGTTGACTAAAGTATTTATATGTGTTATAATTGTGAGATAATGTGATCTTAAATGCGTATTTGATATCAATCTGTGATGTGTGTTCATCTTTTTGTGATTGAGTTGTGGTTTTAGTTGCTATTTCATTTCGTTCACATTTTGTGACTATGGAAATGATAGCATGATTGTATGCGTTATCGTGTTATTTGGTGAATAATTGTAGTATGAGTGTAAAGAGAATAAAGTGTATTCCTAGGAATGAATTAAGTCTAGTATTTAAATTAGTTAAGCATTAGTCTTTCTAAATAAGGAAAGTAATATATAAAATCAAATTTATAAATAGTAAGTTTATAACTAGTTTTTATTTAAAAGGTTTACTAAATTAATAAAAGGTTTTTATAAAAATAACAAAATAAGGGTAAATATACATTTAATAATAATTTAGGGTATATATATATATATAGTAAACTGCAAAAATCATCCTTGTGGTTTTTAGTTTGTGGCACTAATCATCCCTAGCCGATACTACTGGCACTAATCATCCCTGAGTGGCAAATGTTCGGCAAAAATCATCCTTATTGGGGATGATTTTTGCAAAAAGTTTAACAAAAAGTTTGCAAATAAAACATCCGCTAGGGATGATTTTTGCCGAACGTTTCACCACTCAGGGATGATTAGTGCCAATAGTATCGGCTAGGGATGATTAGTGCCACAAACTACAAATCACAGGGATGATTTTTGCAGTTTACTCATATATATATATTAAGGGGGCCGATTTTAAGAAGAAAAAAGAAGAAAAAAGAAAAACAAGTCCTAGTCAACAACAACAGTATTAAGCTAAGGATTGGGAATTATGGTTTAAGCCTATATATACAAAAAATTAATCTTCCCTTGTTCTATTGGATTGTCCGAACCCCCCTCAAGAAGGGGAAATTTTTTTGATCAAGAATTAAGTGTGTTGATTCAAGTGTAATCGGTTAAAGATTTTAGGTATGATCTTCAATCCCTTTCTTGTTTAATTCTTATTATATTAGTAACATTAATTGATGGATAAATAAGGTTTATAACTTTATGTAATTTAATGATATTAAATCATATAGGATCATTTGTGGATAGATTAGAAGCGTATTGGTGTAACCGGTTAGGTCTAGAAAGCATTAGAATTGAAATTAGGGTTTGGCAGAATTTTAGCTCATGTTAATCGAATGATATAGTTTTTGTAAGAATCTTATGTCTAAAATTAAGTTCAGAGAGTCTAGTTTTCGAAAAGTTCAGCCATGAAAGGTTTTGAGGTCGGGAAGTTAGTCAAATGATTTTTGCAAGAAAAGTTATCGAAACAGTAAATTCGGGTCTGATTTTGGGGAGTAAAACCCTTACTTAGAAGTTGAATCTTGACTAGCCAAAAATCAGAGGTCATATTTTATGTGTCTATTGACTCTAGCTCAAAGCACAACTCTTAAAAAGTTGTCTAAGTATTTTTAGAAAAATCAAACTTTTTGGTGTGCGTTCAGATCTGAATTTGAGTACTTTGTGATGTTGATTTTTTATAAAATAGTTAGACTTAATATTATTTTTTCTAAAAAATCACAGTAGTTCATAACCCATTGGTAAGGTAGGTAATGCAGTAGGGAAAGGCAATTTGATGATTTAGTATTTTATTTGTAGTCATGAAGTGACTACAAAATTCTGCCGTAAAAAGCTGGAAAACTCAAATAAATGGATTAAGGGTATTAGGGTATAAGTAAGGTATGAGAAGTGTAATAAAAGGTCTATAATCATAATATAGTCATAGTAGTCCATCAATTGATCGTTACATCGACTTGGGCGTTTAGCCTAATCATGTGTAACACGTGTTTTATTTGTGTTTAGTTGATTTTGATGAATTTATAAAGTAGTTGTGCATCAGGTGAGTTTCATAGTCCTATTTTTTCCGTTTTTATATTGGGATGGAAATGATGCAAATGTTTTGAAATGTTTCATTGCTGTGATTATGTGTTTTAAATTACGTATGGCATTACATGACTATTATATGACTATGTGTTATTTGGGATCGGATGAGTACGCCTACTCAGTGTGATTTGATGGTACCATGGGATCGGAGGGGTACGCCTACCCATTGTGTGAATATGTTGATTATATATGTACATGCTTGCATAGGGTGGGTTCATTATTGTCCAGCCTTGTTTTGTTAATCACAGTGAAAATGAGTATAATTGTGTGTCTAAGACGTTTTAAGAATCATTTTCAAGTGAGCATCTTGAGGAAAGTAAAGTTAGGAAGCTTGGCTAGTGAGGCCGTAGGCTTGCATGCGGAATTTATCTCCTAGTTTTCATATCGTACTTTGTTTGAATTGATATTTTGAATGTGATTGACTGTATA